>JAODUJ010215219.1:0-16031 GCA_027564615.1 Psolus chitonoides
ATGGTGATCAACATTTTCAAAATATTTTTCGAAAATGTGCTGACCTTGGCTTGACCTTGAATTTCACGCTTCAGTGAACTCATTTTCAAAAAAATCCCAAGCCTCCATAAAAACCAATAATCGCTCCATATCTTTTTCTAACTTTTGCATAGGTCTCCTGAAATGATTTCCAGAGTTACAGCTCTATACCTTTCGGGTTTGGAAGTTATTTGAACAAGAAGTGCAAAAAACACCGATTTGTCACCATTTTGACAACATTTTCGAGGGGTGTCATGAAAAATGATAATCTGTAAGTCTAAAGGCAATACCCTAGACCTCTGATTTGTGGCTCAAAATATGCCCAAGAACATTCTCTAACAACATGAATTTTTGTAGAGGTATAGTGTAGCTGTAGACAAAGTTATTTACAATCTAGATGTAATTTTAATTTAAGACTAATAATGAGTTCTGGGATGTTTAGGGAACATCCTGGAACAATTTTTAGGTCTCTAAACATAAATTGTGGGTGACATTTTTGTATTGGGAAGATAGGTCCGAGTTTGGTTTGGGCCTAGCTTTTCCCTAACTGTGTAAATCCCATTGACATTAAAAATAGCCCATTTCGCCCCGAAATGGCGCAACAAAAAAGGGGAATGATAGATGTTGCCCTGTTCTATCTAATAAAACAGTTCCTGATGACTTCTGTGACTCTGGGAATTTTCAGGTAAATGGCCAGTACACAAAGGGTCAATTGACACTTTATCATCAGGCCTCATTGTCAATGTATTATACATGTACAAAAGCAGCTTAGCTATCACTTTGAAAAAAGGTAAAACTAATCAAATTATATACTCAAATCTGGTTATTGTTTGGTGATTAGAAAGTTATTCAATTCCATATCTTTGTCCTTGCCTTGGGTGGCTCAAGAGTTCATTCGTTTCTATGATTTCATTCAGCTCATATGTGTTCATCATAGGTAGTACCCAATTGACAATTCCCATCGCTTCTGGTGGAGGTCAAATGTCACCTTAGGTCAACAGAGGTCAAATACGGAAAACTTTGCAAACACTACAACTTGATGAGGCAAACCTCATTTGCATTCATACTTGGTAGGCCTATGTGTACATTCATTCTGGTTAGTACCTAATCCCTATTAATTTTGGTGGCAGTCAAAGGTCATATAAGCTGCCACCAGATGGCAAACACTGAAATCCTCCAATTTTGCTCATGACATGTTCTAAAATCTGAAGGCAAGGAATCACAAAGCCACTCGGCTCTCTTGTTAGTAGTAGCGGGTAGATGAAAAAAAATGTGTACTAGGCCTAGGGTGGGATGGGGTGAGTGTTGAATGTATCATGAAACATGCTGAAGTGTTGTGAGTTTTCATAAGGAACGTATTGTTGTTCAGATGAGCAAATTTGGTAAGAGTTACTGCACCATTGATGCTCTAGTTTACAAATTTAGTCATGGTAATGTCATCGATACTGTTTTAATCCCTCACAAGTGCTGGCCGTTTTGATTCCTAAATTTTAGGCAAGCATCAGGTTTCAGCCCACGAGACCGAAGCCCCACGAGACCGAAACTATTACTAATATTTCTTGTTAATGAAATCTGATGAACCAACTATAATATTTTGAAGTCTAAGTGCTTTATCAGCCTCTCGCTGACCTTCGGTCTCGCGGACCTTCGGTCTCGTTGAATGCCCCCAAGCATCAAGGAACCTATGCAGTCAACATTGTGTGTGTGTGATGCTTTGCTTGTAAACCTGATAAGTCGACCATGCCTGGTCAGATGAAGTTCATACTTGGTATGTATGTTCCCCCTAATGAGTACATGATCCCTTTTGTTTTGGGAGAGGTTAGAGGTCAACAGAGGTCAAACTCTGAAAACCCTGTAACACGCTAAGTGGACTATGCCTTCTCCGATCAAGTTCAAATTTGTTGTGTAGCTTTCTCATGATGAGTGAAAGAACCCCATTGATTTCGGTTGTGGTCCGAGTTCATTTTTGGTCATAAATGGGAATTTGGTGAAAATTAGGTATTTCTGGTACTTTTGTCTTGTATACACGCTAAGTCGACTCTGCCTAGCCCGATCAAGTTCAAATTTGGTGTGTAGCTTTCTCATGAAGAGTACAAGAACTCTATTGATTTTGGTGGAGGTCTGAGTTTGTTTTTGGTCAAAAATGAAAATTTGGTGGAATTTAGGTATTTTTGGTACTCTTTGCTTGTAAACGACGACCATACCTGGTTCGATGAAGTCCATTCTTGGTATGTATGTTCCTCATAATGTGTACATATTCTCCATTGATTTTGAGAGAGGTATCTGAGGTCAACAAAGGTCCATCTCTAAAAACCTTGTAAACAGTCTATCATGTCTATGTTTCTCATGGAGGGACCATATTGATATTGGCAGAGGTCCTGGCTCATTGTTGATCAAACAATATGAGGAATTTAGGTATTTTTGATACTCTTTACTTGTAAACTCACTAAGTCAACTGTGCCTGGTCGGATCAAGTTCATACTTGGTATACATGTTCTTCATGGTGAGTACATGATTCCTATTGTTTTTAAGAGAGGTCAACAAAGGTCAAGGCCTGAAACCTATGAACACTCTTACGTCAACCATGCCTGGTCAGATCAAGTTCAAACTTGGTGTGTAGGTTTCTCATGATGAGTAAAGGGACCCTATTGATTTGGTCTTACTTTTTGGTCGAAAATTGAAATTTTGATATGTTCTGTAAGTTTCCCTTGTAAATGTGCTAAGTCGACCATGCCTAACCAGACCAAGTTCATACTTGGTATGTATGTTCCCCATAATGTTTTTGGGAGAGGTCAGAGAGAGGTTAACAGAGGTCAAACACAGAAAACAATGTAAACACGCTAAGCTGACAATGCCTGGTCAGATCAGCTAGGTTGGTACTTGATGTGTGTGAATGTTGTGTGATATGTATTATATTTCAGCCATTTTACAATAAGGGGATTACAAAGCCAGAACTAGTCAGAGACTACAACCAGACTCGCATGGTTTCCGTGAACCCTCAATGGCACAAGTTCGGTATCAGCGAGTCCTCTCTCAAACTTTTCGGAGTTACTTAAGTCTTGTGTCTGTTATAAGGTACTAACTAAAAATATTATATATATTGTAGATGTCTATTAGAGGCCACTCAAAGTTGAAATTGAGCAAGCCTAATTTTTCATTTTCTCTTCACAGCAGTATCATTCAAGTTTGTGAAGTTGCTGACTGACTGCTGCCAAGTGCCGGCATCTGAGAACTTCCTACAGAACGTGTTCAGTTGTGAACCTGGCTTGCATCTGTGCTGCTACATCACTGTTGCATGCAGCTACTCAGGGATGTGAGCAAAGCCTTGCTTGACAAAGTTGACTGTCATTTCTGGTCCTTTGTCACTGGAATATCCGAGCTGGAGCCATTCTGCTAAAAGTTAAGTCTCAGTGGATTTCGAACACAGCTGAGCATCAAACTGTGAACATATTGAGTTTGAAATGCTGTCACATTCATAGAGCACTGAAGCCTTTCCTCAAAGCATTTTGGCTCTTCAGAGTTTCTCGATATCACACAATTCTTCTGGGGGAACAGGTTTCTTCAGAGCTCTCTCTGTTAATAAGGATTAAGTTCGAAAGATTGCCATAAAGCATTTGGTTTTGTAAACTGAAGAGTTAGTCAAAAAGCAATTTGTCAATGAAATGAACAAAACAAGAGGTTCAGTTAGTGTGGTACTACAGTCAAGTTGCTTTTGAGCACTTGTCCCACTCTGTGGTGAAGTACACTTCATCAACTTGAATTTAAACTTGCGCTGTCAATTAATCACGCTTCTTCTTTCAATCTCCTTACCAATAACGAAATCTTTTTTCTACTGTAAGGCTGTTATTATAATTGTGTTAAAGTGTTTTTGATAAGCATTCAATGTATTAGGAAATGTCTCTAATAACATTTTTGAGGTAAATGTTCCAGATATAATTTCACTGGGTATTTTTCTATTTCTCTTTCGTGGACTTTAATTATTCAACATGGAATCCTCTAAGGAAGAGAGAATAGCTCTTCAAGAAACAGGAGATGACAAACCTAAAAGTGAAGTGTCTCCAACAGGTGAATATGTCGTTGTTGACGAATCCAAAACAGAAGACCCAAATTCTAAAGATGACAACTTGCCTACAGATGGAGACACTCATAGAACTGAGGATATTGACTGTAAGCATGACTGTCCCGATCCGGGTGCACCAACAAGTGAAAGGAAAGGCGCTTTGGAAGAACCAACTGGATACCATGACAACACCATGGATGATGAGGTCATTGAGGTAGATGATCAAGTGGATGAGATTCACTCGTCTGATGAAATGGAAACCGAGAAATATGATGAAACAGTTGGAGAAAACTCAAAGGACATTCAGCACATGGTTAATAATGCCTTAGAATCTAAACTGCAGGGCTTTCAAGTTCAAATGCAGCAGATGTTCAGTATGATACAGAATGTATCAGCATCACCCAGCACTAAACCTGAGGAGGCTGAAAGTCAAGTTCAGCACACTGATAAAGCCACAGAAGGAGCCAGTGCAGACGCATTGAGGGAGGTAGAATCAAGAAATCAGAGGCGGCAGAGACGAAGCAAATTGCTTAAGGAACAGCAACAAGAACAAATATCCAAGATGGAGCTTGAACTAAAAGATTTCCGGGAATTCCTTGGTTCTATTTCTTCGGTCTTGAACTTGTCACCAGAAGGAACCTCAGATACTGCTGATAGCAGTCAAAAACCATCCGTCGACACCTTCCCAGCTGCGGAAATTGTGAAGAAAAGCTGGGAAAGAGTTGAGGGTAAACCCCTCTCCAATTCATACTTGATAATGAGAGAGAAAGGATGTTACCCATGGCCGTCTGAAGACAAGGACAACTATGGAAAAATTCCAATCGTTAATGGGGAGTTATTGCACCACCTCAATAATCTGAATAGTGAATTAGGACGCAAAAGTGTCGCTGGCCTGCCATCTGACATTAGTAAAATCAATAAAGATTTGCAGCTGATAGAATCCATATTTCGTTATCAGCAGAGGATTCACTCGTATGCATCTTACTTTATGACAGCGCTTAGCCAATATATCAATGGAGAAAGTGGCCTTGACAAAGACACAGTATCAGGACTACTTAAGTACCTTGGGGAAAGCTTGGTTGATGCATGTGATACATCAGTACATGGCTGCATTGCTACAACAAGAGCAAGAAGACGCATTTATGTAGATTCAATGCAAGTTTCTACCCCTGGTAGTGGTCAGCTTGAGGTTTTGAACAAACCATTGTCAGAGGAGCTCTTCTTCCCGGACCTCCAACAGACCTTTAAGAGACACAACATTGATTTCTTTACCCCATCTAGGAAACGAAAGCTTGAGTCGAGCCGAGCTGATTCTAGTGTGAGTGCTGGACATCCCACAGGTCAAAACAATGCATCTGGGAGTAAGGCTCCTAAACAGACGCGTCGTAGGAGAAAAAACTCTGTGAACACAAGACCCCAGGAAAGTGGACCTCAGCAGAGAGCACCCCAACAAGGTGGCACCAATCAGAGTGGACCAACGCAGAGTGCATCTCCACAAAGACCCCCAAAGCAAAATAGACCACAACAAGAACGATCCCAACAACAAAGATTCCAACAACGAAGATCCCAACAACAAAGAGGGCAACAACAGAGAGGATCCCAGCAAAGTAAATCTGCACGAAGAGGAAAACAGCGACAAGGATCGCAGGGAAGTAGATTTCAGCAAAGTGGATTTCAGGGAGGTGGGAGAACATTTCAACAGAATCGTGCATCGGACTGGAGCCAAAGAAACGTACAGAGTGGTGATCAAGGACATTTTTACATAGGCAAACGTGATAACCAGAGCCAATTTGGAGGTGGACAAATGCTGCACGGACCTCCAGGAGCGGGGACTAGTAAGGCTGCAAGACTTGGAAGAACGCAGCAGCTGCCTTTTAGTGGGACTAGTACGTATCCATCTGGTCAACAAGATTTTACCTCTGATGACTACACTCAAATGCGTGTGGATAGGAGATTGAGTAATTTGGCTAGCAAGGATGATAGCAATTCATTGTTGAACAATTATAATGGCAATTCATTGTTGAACAATTATGATCGGAGTTCACTTTTGCCCAAATATGGCAACTCGTCATTGTCAAATTATGGCAATTCATCGTTTGAAGACTACAGCAGGTCTTCCATGTCTGGTTATAACCCCTATTTGCAAGGACCAAGTGCTCCAACAAACTATTCATCCATTCCAAGTTCAAATGTGGGTGGTGGTTACTTTAAGCCCAATGAGAACCGATCACAGAGCAACTTGGGAGGAGGGTATTCTTACTCTGATGTGGGTGCCACAGGGGGCTTGTATAACAGTTTGTAATGGGTAGAGTCTGACAATAGGGGAGGGTACAGTTCCACAATGGGTTTGTATAACAGTAGGTAAAGGGTAATGAAGGGAAATTGGTTGGTTAGTATCAGCATAGTGAGAATCAGACGAAGCAGGAAGGTAGGTATATTCTGATGTGGGTGCTATAGGGGGCATATGTAACAGTTGGTACGGGGTAGAGAGGGATATGTATAACAGTAGGTAAAAGGTTATGAGGGGTAATTAGTTGGTTAGTACCAGTATAGGAGAGTCAGATACAGAGCAGGATGGTATTTATCTTACTCCAATGTGGGTGCTACAGGGGGTGATGTAACAGTTGGTACAGGGTAGTGAGGGATATACATAACAGTAGGTAAAGGGTAATGAGGGGTAATTAGTTGGTTAGTTCCAGCATATGGGAGTCAGACACAGAGCAGGATGACATTTATCTTAATCAATGTGGGGGCTGCAGGGGGATTATGTAGCAGTTACTACAGGGTAGAGAGGGATATGTATAACAGTAGATGAGAGGTGATTGGTTGGTTAGTACCAGCATATGAGAGTTAGACACAGAGCAGGAGGGTATTTATCTTACGCTAATGTGAGTGCTACAGGGGGCTTATTTAACAGTTGGTACAGGGTGGAGAGGGATATGTATAACAGTGAGTAAGGGGTAATGAGAGGTAATTGGTTGGTTAGTACCAGCATATGAGAGTTAAACACAGAGCAGGAGTGTATTTATCTTACTCTAATGCGAGTGCTACAGGGGGCTTATGTAACAGTTGGTACATGGCAGAGCAGGATATATATAACAGCGAGTAAGGGGTAATAAGAGGTCATTGGTTGGTTAGTACCAGCATAGGAGAGTCAGATACTGGGCAGGAGGGTATTTATCTTTGATGTGGGTGCTACAGGGGGCTCAAGTAACAGTTGGTACAGAGTAGTGTGTCAGACACAATCCTACATGGGAGGGTGTTTATCTTACTGTGCCACAAGGGAAGAGTAGGTAAAGGATAATGAGGGGTAATTAATTGTTTAGTACCAGCATAATGAGTGGCAGACACACAGAGCAGGATGGTATAATCTTCCAGGGGCTTCAATATGTAACCGTTGGAACAGGGTAGAGAGTTCGACACAATCCGACATGGGACTAGGTAAAGAGTAATGAGGGGTTCTGAGTTGGTGGTTAGTAATAGCACGATAAGAGTCAGTAGAGTGTTTTTATCTTGCTCTGATGTTTCTGCTATAGGGGGCTAAATGTGCCATGTGGAGCTTGCAACATGGGAGAGTATATCTTACTGTGCCACAAGGGGTTTGTGTAACAGTAGGTAAAGGGTAATGGAGGGTTCTGGGTTGGTGGTTAGTACTACCACAATAGGAGTCGGACACAATAGTGTATTTATATCACTAATGTTTCTGCTACAGGGGGCTGAATGTGCCAGGTGAAGTCTGCAACATAGGAGGGTATATATCTCACTGCGCCACAAGGTGAACGTTTGTCCATTGTAATAGTATGATTTGTAAATTTGAGTGTACCCCTCTTATGGGAGGAATGTGTGGTTTTCAATTGTAAGATTCCAATTAGTGAATTATGACTTGTACATTGAGCTCCAAGACTACTGATTTAGCTTCATGACCTAATTGATAGGACATCTGCATATAAAGCAGGTCTAAGTTTCAGTTCCCAAGTTACTTTTCACCTGCTTCAAGATTTCCAGAGATTTAAAGATGTTGCAATTTGTAAATATTTCATTCTGTTGTTTGATATAAATGCATAAATCTTATGATGCTTAGAATTTATTGAATGTAAAGCCCAATTTCTCTAGCCCACATAATAAATTAGAACTAACAAATAATAAATAATGCTGTATATTATATGATGTGCCTAATACATAACTTTTAGTTTCTGACAGATTTTGAGAGAAAATGGTGCTTCATTTTTTCAAGCTTCAGAAAGCAACATTGTCTGTAAATATTGTTCAGTAGTACTACTGTTGTTTTTTTATTTTCAATCTAATCACCAATTAGGTGCACTTGATGTAGTTCTATACTAGTAGAACTATACTAAGTAGGTCTATACTGTTGCTCTTGTTATAAAAAATGAAAATCTCTGGAAAATATCATTAAAGTTAGGTTTTTAAAAGTAGAAAAAAGGCATTTAGATAAAGTTGTAATTTTTGTTAATGAATAGTCTTTTTGTGTATTTTACTTATTTCTTCATTCTCCATTTGTACATTTCATTGAGAATTTGAAAATAGGAAACTTAATTATGTGTGTATTTGCATGACTCATGAGCTTCAAGGATGTTATCTTAATGACTGTATGTAGGATCCTGCAGTCAGGCATGCCTTACCATTCCTGCTGTGAATAGATCTACTGTGGCTAGGGTGCAAGGAACCTGCCAGAATTTCATGGCTACCTGCATGCAGGGCAGACATGCCTGGCTATTGCTATCATGTCAATTCCTGCTGTGAATAGATCTACTATGGCAAGGGTGCAAGGAACCTGCCAGAATATCTCAACTGCCTGCAGGCAGGGCAGAGATATCTGGCTATTGCTGTTATGCCAGTCCCTTCTGTAAATAGATCTGTTGTGGCTAGGGTGCAAGAAACCTGAATCGGGATATCTTGGCTGCGTGCAGGCAGGGCAGACATGGCTGGCTATTGCTATCATGTCAATTCCTCCTGTGAATAGATATATTGTTATGGCTAGGCCGCTAGGGTGCAAGGAACCTGCCAGGATATCTGGGCTGCATGTAGGCAGGGCAGACATGCTCTGCAGTTGCTATCATGTCAGTTCTAGCTGTGAATAGATCCACTGTGGCTGGAGTGCAATAAACCTGCCAGGATATCTTGGTTTCATGTAGGCAGGGCAGACATGCCTTGCCATTGCTATCATGTCAATTCCTGCTGTGGCTAGGGTGCTAGGAACCTGCCAGGATGTCTCAGCTGCCTGCAGGTATGGCAGACATGCCCTGCCTATTGCTATCATGACAATTCCTGTTGTGAATAGATCTACTGTGACTAGGGTTCAAGGAACCTGCCAGGATATCTTGGCCGCATGTAGGCAGGGCAGACATGCCTGCCTGCCTATTGATATCATGTTTATTCCTGCTGTGAATAGATCTAGGGTGCAAGGAACCTGCCAGGATAATTTGGCTGCCTGCAGGCAGGGCAGACATGCCTGGCTATTGCTATCATGCCAATTCCTTCTGTGTATAGATCCGGGTGTACAGAAGCTGAATCAGGATCTTTGGGCTACCTGCAGACTTCACTGGATCATTAACATCCTATTCATGCTTGTTTGATGTCCCAATTGGCATTTTCAGCATTTAACTGCTAACATGTGTGGTAATTGCATCAGGCACCATGCCATGTCATTAGGTTTTACACCAGTTGTAATGATATGCAGGAAAGGCATGCTATACCGACTGCTGAATCATGTACCAGGATATGGCATGATTACCATAGAACCTGTATAAGACATTTAAAATAACATTCCTTACTTGAAGCAGCTGCTGCGTAATCCTTTGTACATGTATATATTAACAAGAAAAAGAGTCAAAATCCTGTTGTAATTATCTGTATACACAATGAAAAACAGTCTTCTTGAAAGAAAAGATTTTTGAAGAATATTTGGTTTTGGTGTAGGAGAAGCCTATGAATTTCATTTGACAGTGTTTTGTGGTTGGTAATTGTTTGCATTGAAGTGTATGGAGTTGAGTAAAAATGGTCCTGTTTGCAAAAGGATATTCGAACAAATGGTTTGTTCTTTGGTAAAGGTTTATTGTTTGTAAACATGAAATGGGAAAAACATTATTGCTTTGTTGAATCTATTTTATTGAAACACATTTACATAGAGAAAAAGGGAGACAGTGAGATTAAATAGAATTGTTAATTTTGCAATTGTCTCTACATTAAAAACTGGCAAAATTTGTATTGACATGGTCATGACAGTTAAGACTGCAGAGAAGTGACCAAAAGATATGATGTGGAATTGTTAACTCAATAATAAAGGCAGAAGAATAAAAGAGATATAATGATATTAATGTTAGTTGATGAGAGTCGACAACATTGCCACTCAGAAGAAAGGCATGACAGAGTGTCAGGGAACTTGATTATTTATTGTCAGTTTTCCAGAAGATTAGGTGTAGGGCGTGAAACAACCTGTGTGGGATATCAAAGAAATAGTTGAAGAAACCTGTAGAAAAGGCAAGTCTGATGTCAGAAAGGTACTAAAAGTAATTGGGCAATGTGGAAGTCGATCTTTGGCGGTGCGGTCCAGGATGGAAGCAAGAGGCACGTCCTGCTCACAGGTGAGTTTTCTTAGAGTTGTAGTGTCTGTCTTCAGGTGTTTAAAGAAAAGGTTCTATTATTATTCCTGCACAATAACTTGAAATATGCATACTAAGAACGGTAATTGTAGATTTTATGCTTGAATCTAGAATCGTATACTCCAGAAAAATCCCCTCTTGTCAAAGAAGCTGTGTGGTGTGCCAACGTACAAAACAACGTACTCAACAAAGACAGCAGGTGCAAGGTGCTCAACCCCTGCCCTCTGAAAAAATCCCAGCTATCTTCTATTGTTCCTGTTCATCCCCTATCCTTGTTGCTCAACAACCCATGTTATAGTCTCTCTAACCTGTCTGTCTCTTATGTTTTACATACATCTACAAAATTCATACTGTACATTCACTGTTTGTGGTACTGTATATGTCTGTCACTTGTCTTTCAGCCCTTGAAGAAGAAGACTGCTCTACAGTCGAAACGCCAGGCCCACAGACAAAATTTCTATTTACCCACCTTGGTTTTTTAGTAGATAAGCAGTTCTAAGCCGGTTTATGTATAAAAAAGAATACTACATCCATTTTAACTACCAATCAATGGGGAAATCTGTAACATTGTGTTGCTATAAACCGGTACCAATTGTTGTTTTTTAGAGAAGAGGTGGAATTCCTATGAAAGTTTCAAAGTTAAATATTTTAATCTATTATGATTTCAGAAGAATCGACCTTCAGATGTTGTAGCCAGGGGTCACGGGAGCAGGTGATGTGATGTCAAAGGAAGTGGAATGTCATCTTGCTGCTCCGGATGCCAGGAAGTCCCAAAGTGGAATGCCATCTTGCTGCTCTGTTCCTGAAGAAATATGGTCATGCATGAACATGTGAAGCTCAAAGTAAGGTAAGTTATTGCATTAAAGTAAGTTTTCATATGGTTTTTTGTCTCTCTTTGAGCTGGTGGTGAAAATTTCCTAAAATTACTTTATATTTGCACATAATTTACAAAATCATTATTGAAGACAGCTGCAGTTGGGTCCCACTTTTGAATTTGTAAAAAGGCACACCACATGCTACGAAATGTACCATGCCCATCATGACCACTCTTCAAATATTGGGGAAAATAACTGTGTTGATAGCAAAATATCCCCAGGAACAAAGTTTGTCAAGGAAGAGGTAGAGTTTCTTAATGGCGGAAACACAACTAAAGCTAGGCCCTGTTGTAAGCCACAGTCCCGCCAGCATCACGTCCCAGCACCTCTGTAGCCTGTTTCAGGTGGGCTAGGACTTATTCCTTGACGAGTAATTGTGCTATTGTTGCTGCGGCTAATCTGGTGAAGACTTTGCGGTGCTGGTGACAGCCCGAATGGTAGCGATCTAAACTTGTAGGATGTCTGATTGTAGTTGCAGATGAGAAAGCATTGTGAATTCAGGTGTATTGGAATGTGTGGGTAGGCATCCTCCAGGTAGATCTTGGACACTCAGGAGACCCGGGGTAGGAGATATACATGTATGATGGTAGCCAATGTCTCCATCCTGAACCGGGTTGGCCGAATGTATTCCTGGTTAAAGGGGCGGAGGTCGAGGATAGGCCGCTAGATTCCATCTGGTATGGGAGTGAGGGAGAAGTGAAACAGGGGGCCTTCCTGTCCGGATACTGGGATGATGGCCTGGCTTACAATTAGCTTCTGAATCGTGTCCTCCGGGGCTTCCAGTTACAGGCCCGATCCGCGGGTACCACGGTGCGTCTGAAAGTTAATTCCTGGTGGGGGATGGACTGGGAAACTCAATGGAATAGCACTTTGAAACTGTTTGTAGTATTTCACAGTCCTATGGGGTGGGTATCCCTAGGGTCTACTGCTTATGCCTGGGGTTGCTGAAGTAAGGAGCTTGATGTTGGCCTTTCGTAGACTGGAAGACGCTGGAGCCTAAGCTGTATATACCCTTGGTGGGTTTCCTTATTGTTCTAGTTTGAGAGGCCAGGTGCGGCTTGCCCAATATCTGGCTGTTTCCTGTCCTTTTACCCCCTCGAGTACCTGCAAGAAGTATCCCGCAAAGAGGTCCGGGCCTAGACAGAGTAGGTCGTAGAGGTCCTTCTTGACCTGATTAGATGGGCAGGAGATGGAATCGATGAAATTGTCTCTCCATCATTCTTTTGTTGATTTGATTGCGATTCCTTGACCAGAGGTCAGCAGGGTATTAACAACATTTTAAATGGTTTTAGCAACAATTCCTTTTTCCGAAGTGTCTTTAAAATAAACAGTTTTACTGTCCATTATCAGTAAATATTGACTTTATATCATTTTTGTTGAATAAATGCTTCACAATCCTGCCATGACCTAGACCGTTTCGGGTCGGTTCACTGATATCACAATACCCCAACATCGTGCATCGTGACAGTCCAAATTACCGATAGGCCTACATGACTATTACACGGTGTTACTCTAACTATTAACCTCAATGGCTGCGCTTCACCGACCCTTCACATTGTAATAATATATTCACACACTCTTTACTATAACTTGATGCATGTGTCAGGAGCGTACCTTTGTATGATAGTGAGACCTGGGATGTTAAGACTGAAGATCTTCAGAGATTGAAGAGGAACAAGGGTAAAAATAAGCGGGCGCCAATCAGCCACAGGCCAAGGAGCGGCCAGATTACTCCTTACTTGTAGGTAAGGATCCTGCAAGTTCTTTGTATAATAGCGCTGCCGATTCAACAACATTTGTTACTAACAGATTTTGCAATGTTTGTTACAAACGGAAGGAGAGACACAATGATTTGTAGAGCTACTGCCCGCAGCTAAATATATGTCTGTCTGTCAGGCTAACATATACCATGTTATTATAGTTAGCTCAACTGATATTTTGAATAATTTTCTTGCACTTTCTGTCCATTCCAGGATTTCCAGAGTTCTCTTGTTTGGTCAGTCTTCCTCTAGCAGTCAGAGAGGACCTGAAACGAAGCTGTAGAGGGCGCTCTGCAGAATCTTCATCTGTTGGGGATAACATTCAGATGGTCGTTGCCAGTGAGCCATGGCACGCTATCTAGGACAATACGATGAGCTCACATTATACACATATATACTGTAGTATATGCATATTCAACTCAAAACAGGCCCGTTTGTTGTTAGCTACCAGTAACCACTATACTTTATATTTGTGGGGCACAGTGAGACAAATCAGCTATACAATTTGATGCTTCAGCTTTACATATATGCTACCCACCTGCAACATGGGTGTTTGAGGGCATTAATGTTAAAAAACTATTGCAACATTGAGTTAAATTGTTAGTCCAATGGATGAGTTACTATGGAACAAAACTTTGCTGTGCCCCACCGTCCTGTTGTTTGAGGAGTTTTAAGTAGTTTTTGCCGATGTGTATATGGTTTACAGTTGTTTTCCATCTATTTTCCATCTATAAATACATCATAAAACTTGGTATCAATTGACTTCCAGCCTTCTGCTAATATCTGATTCCAGTAAAATAGTTGATTTTTGATTCCTTGACGAAGGCAGAAGGAATCTATGCAGTCACGATGACATGTGTATGTGTGTGTGTGTCTGTAACGCTCGTTTTGAACATAACTGGATAACACATCTACCAAGTTCATACTTGGCATTTAGGTAACCTGTATGGAGTACAATAACCCTTTTGTTTTTTTTGCTGTTTCAAGGTCAGCAGAGGTCAAACACTGAAAACCGTGTTAACACATTAACTTGATAATATACAAACCCCTCCAAAGTTCATATTTAGTGTGCAGGTGCCCCTCAGTGGGCCCAAGAAGCCTATTGATTTTGGGGGTGATCCAAGGTCATTCGGGTTCAAGAGGTCAAACACTGAAAACCTTGTAAACACATTAACTTCATAACACAAACCCCTGCAAAGTTCATATTTGGTGTGAACAGAAGAAGCCTATCGAATTTGGTGGAGATCCAAGGTCTTTTGGGGTCAACAGAAGTCGAACACTGAAAACCTTGTAATTGCAACATCTGAAGAATGCCAACCTTCGCAAATTTCATATTTGGTATGTAGCTTCCCCACATATAATACATGGACCCTGTTGATTTTATTGGAGCTCTAAGGTCATTTGAGGTCAATAGAAGTCAAACCTTGAAAACCTCATTATAATCGCGATATCTGTCAAAATTATTTGGCCTCCATTGTTACATCAGTTAACCCTCTGATGGAATAGTGGGTAGCCTAGTGGTTAGAGCATTGGCCGTGCAGCCAGGAGGTTCAGGGTTTGATTCCGGGCCGGGTCATAGCAAAGACCTAAAAATTGTACCCACTGCCATCTTGTATGCTTGATGCTCACTCAGCATTAAACAGTGGAGTAGGGACAATCGGGCATGGCACTTGTGTATATTCCATCTGTGCACAAGTACTCCAATAAAGGAGTGTTGAATAGTTTCATCCCATACTCATGGGAATGTTGTGGTCAAGGCTCGAGTCTTCTGAACCAAGGATTGAGGGTTCCAGGCCTGGTCAGACTGTTGCATTGTGTCCTTGGGCAAGGTACTTCATCCCGATTGCCTCTCTCCACCCGGGTGCAAATGGGTCCCCGTTGAGGTAACTTGTAAGTATAGCAATGTGCTGTATTGTGGCTGCTCCCATGGAAAGTCCTCCAGGTGACAAGATAAAGTGATGCACTATTCGCAGTGTACAGTGAACAATAGTATGGGATTGACAAGTTAACTATGTGAAATTTAAAGTTGTGAGATAATGCCATCCATCGCATTGATACAAGACATAAAACTTATATTATCATTAACATCAAGTTACCATACCATCATGGAGACACCCCTAATGTCAATATGTGTGTTTGTGTAGCCCAAGCTTGCAAGACCTGCACCAGTTGCATGGTTCACCGTAATATAATAATAATATCCGCAACAGTAATGAATTGCTCCAAGTGTAATTAGGGTTTTGCCAGACAAGCTTTTGCCAACAACCAGTGTTGTAGCCACGCTGGTCGGCGATAGCCGGCACTAGCCCTGACCGACCGGCACTAGGCGCAAATATACACCCTGCTGACCGGCACTAAAAATAAATATAGATCTTATGTTTATTTTTCATATTTTCAGGGTTTTGGCCCTGGCAATAGCAGTGATACTGTTTAAATCCCTCACACAAGTGAGTAGAGTAAAAATAAGAACCAGTAAAAGACTCTACTACTTGAAACTGCAAATATGGTTCCGGTGAGGCCATGATGACCCTAAAAATTAGCCAGCATAGTTGGTGGTGTGGCGATGTAGTTGAGTGAACTGCCTCGCATGCAATAGGTCCTGGGTTCAAAACTCTGCTCGGTGACATTACATTTCAAAAAAGGGCTGTACTGCAGTCGTTGTTGAGTGTGAAAAATTCAAAAAGGGCTGTACTGCAGT
>JAODUJ010215220.1:0-10529 GCA_027564615.1 Psolus chitonoides
ATTAAAAGTTAAAAGTCGGAAATTCCGACTGCTGCACTCGGATATTCCCAACATCGTCAGTTTGACCAAGATTGGGGGTGGGGGAAACACCTCCCCTTGTATCGACGTCCCCAATCGACAAGTGACACACCTTTTTAGAGCTAAAACCTTACTTAAATAGTACACACATTATGTACGTTAGGACAGTATCCACAGCACAGTAGAGGTGTTAAACACATCTCATGTCTTGTAGAAAAACGATAAAATCCACTATTATGGGTCCGATTTTGTTATAGCATTGGCCTGTTTGTTCAAAAAGAAAAATAATGGATGGGTGGAAAAAGAAAAAGAACATGATTACGATCACATACAATGCCCAACTTACCTTATATCCAGCCTATTGCATATGACATAAACGGATTGACTGTCATTCGAATGGGATTTGAACCTTCCACCACTCTTGGTTAAATTTATATGTAATTTAGTAATTTCCCCACTCACTGTCCACATATCATATGCAGTTTTGTATTAATTTGTATTCTTTTTCACTTTTGTAAAGAAACGTTTCACGCACGGCCTATAGAGGCCGAGCGGTCCCGTGTGCTTGTTGCCGTGAGACCGAATATGGCTGGGACCCATGCTGCAGATACCTATTGGTCAGTTTTGTACATATTGGTAGTAGACTGATGGGGGTACATTTCTTAACATAAATGTGACATTTCAAGCCAGTAGGCCCTTATATGGTTAAATCATGGACACAAATCTATGTTACTGGGTGCATGGTGAAGTACCGTATTATGGGCATATAGGCTAATGATCGTCACAAATTTGTCCCGGCTTCTGAACCTTCGTGATCAGTTTGGTACATATTAGAACTGGGGTAGAGCGTAGAGGAAAGGGATTATTTCTCATCATTCATGTGGAACTTCGAGGCAGTTGTCCTTTGTATGGCTAAATCAATGGACAAAAATCTGTGTAACTGGTTGGAAAGACACAACTTGATCCCTGCTCTCTTGACTCTCAGTGGTCAGTTTCGCAAATGCTGTCACTTGGGTAGAGGGGAGAATGTATTTCTTAACATCCTTGTGAAATTTCAAGGAATTTTTCAGTGTATGGCTAGAACATTGACAAAATCTACGTTACTCGGTGGTAAAGTACTGTATCGTAAGAAATATTGTAAATGACTTGATCCCTGCTCCTGACACTCAATTGTCAGCCTTGCACATACTGGTAGTCTGGCACTGGGCTGAAGGAAAGGATGTATTTCTCGATATTCAGGTGAAATTTTAAGGAAGTTTATCCTTGAGCAACAATCTTGTTACTGGTTGTTGAACTTCTGTACATACTTATACACATGACTGGTTTAATAGTATGTGTGCATGGATAAATACAAAATCAACTCCTACTAGGCTTTACTGGCCAATTCATATTCTGTTGGTTGTTTATGTCCGTCAGGTAATGTGACCCCTGGTTATGTAATGAATCTTTCTTCTCCGTGTCGCACTGTCCCTGGTCTCTCTGTTGAGCTGGCCTCCATCCATCCATATATTCTGCAGTACAACTGAAAGTTGTTCAAGATTGTTTAATGTTCTCTGGTAAAGTTAAATTAGTACTGTAGGAATCTGGTTTTTTAATGTCAAATTTATCCGCGAGTGTGTCCGCAGTTTAGCAACTGTTGTACATACGAAGTGGACGGAATAGTATACGAGTTGGGATATGGACGAAGTGACTCTCATTCCGCACCGTTATTTCGTGGAGTATGTTCGCGGTATAAATGGCATATTGGCGCGCTCACATTGGTAACGGCCCCAGTAGAAAGAATTCGGAATGACAACGATACAGGGTGCTGCGCCGTCTTCCGTCGACAACCTCTTGAGGTATATGACGGCTCACGTTTAGCAGTGATGTAGGTCTCGAGACCGGTCCTGGTCTCGAAACCATTTTTTGCTGTCCTCGGTCTCGGTCTCGACACCTGTAGTCTCGGTATTGGTCTCGGACCCTTCAGGTCTCGGAAAAGTTGCCAGTCTCAAACCACGACCAGCAAATTTATTCCATGATGTTTTTCAATATAGGCCTATGGTTTATTAGTTGAATTTACTTGATAATTTTCATAATAAAGATTACTCAACAATTGTTTCCATTTATAATTTTACATGTGTATAGAAGTCTATGATCATGAAGTCAAAATAAGCTAGGTCTGATCAGTAACAATTTGATGCTAATATACGTACGTATGTGCATGCAAAACGAAGGTGTCGTTATTTTTAGTGAGATAGCAAAGAAAGTCGTGATGTCAGTCTCGAGATTGAGACCGGTCTCAAGACCGGTTTTTACCGGCATCTGTCTCGACACCCTGTGGTATCGAACCCTCCGGTCTCGGACTTGCTGGTCTCGACTACAACACTGCACTAAAGTCACCCTTTGATCTCCCTTCAATTTCCCATCAATTCCATCAAATAAAATTGGTTTAACTCCTCCAAACAAAGCAAAATCGTAATTATTGGAGGATTCTGGTAGTAGGCAGAGTTGTTGACAAGTCACTTTTGGTCAAGTCAAGTCAAGGGCCATTTATTGCCAAGTCAAGTCAAGTCACAAGTCAATTTTTTGGTCAAGTCACTTCATTTTCTTGCAATTCAAGTCAAGTCACAAGTCAAATTGCATCAAGTCAAGTCAATTCATTTTCTTGCAAGTCAAGTCACAAGTCATTTCCCTTCAAGTCAAGTCATGTCAAAAAATATGGGACTCGAGTCAACTCAAAAACATCCTTCTGGCACTTCAGGTCTTCATGTTGTAAATTTTCTGCTGAAAACTTTGTGATATATGGGCATGGGTCGCCCGTCATGAGCGCCAATCACGAAGTCCCGAAGACTGGGGTCCAGGACCTGCCTTAAGGGGTCTGGAAAATTTGAGTTTCTAGATGCTTGGTGGTGCAATCTGGCCCTTATTTGCAACAAACAAATGATTGTTGACACTGGACAGTCCAGAAATTATTTGAGGTTAATGTCTGCATTTTTTTTGGGCCACATCAATTTTTTCTGCAACTCATCTTTTCTAACACTGCCAGTACCATGAATTTCATAGGCCTGATAGGCATGTGGAAAATTCTTCCTGAACATGGTTTTAGAATTGTAACAAACTCTATATGTCCTTTGAAAGTAAAGCTATTATTAAAATTATGTGATGACAATGAATCACCTTACAGAGCATCAGATATGAAGGCCAATAGACATGGAAATAATAGAGGGGGGTTCCAGACTGATCCTTGAGATACACAAGGGGTGATATGACCAAAGTGATGCAGGGTGACCATTGGAGGTGCAGTTTTGATATGTAATGATAAATTGATATTGCCCTTACCTTACAAAGCATCAGGTAGGAAGGCCTGAAGTTATGACTCCACTCTGAGAGACAATGGGCTTCGTCGATGCACGCAAAGGCCACAGGAGACATCTTCGAAGAAATGAGCTTGTATCCCATCCCCCCGGACACGAGTGCTTCAGGTGATATGAGTAGTACGTCAACGCGGTGCTCTGAGATCTCGATCATGATCTTCTCCTTCTGTGTCTTAGTGAGGTGACTGTGGAGGCGAGCTCCTCGGAGGGACTTGGGCAGGCCCTCGATCTGATCCTCCATGAGGGACACCAGGGGCGATATGACCAGGGTGATACAGGGGGAACGCTGAGCATACATGTAGGCTGGCAGCTGGTAGCATAGTGACTTACCAGAGCCAGTAGATAATATCAGCAATGTTGAGAGACCTGTAGACAAGGAAAAACGGAGGGGGATTAAGACTGGTCATTGAGGTACACTAGGAGCAATATGACCAGAGTTATACAGGGGTATCGTTGGGTGTACATGTATCTGTCGGTTAGTGAAACAAACTCTGCAAACGGGATATATTGAAGTTGCAGGCGCATGGTGGCAGCAAAAAAAAAGACTAATGATGAGTTTCAGCAAAGAATGAGGGGATCTGGAGGGTATGAAGTTGACTTTTAAAGGAGGCCACTGAGGTAGCTTCTCTAGTATTAGGTGGCAATAGTTTCCACTCTGCAAAAGTTCTTGGAAAAAAAGAATACCTATAGCAATCTTTGTTTGCAGGTGGTTTCATGAATGCAATTGGGGAGGTCTGTCTGGTTGAGACTGTTTCCTTCAAAATTGAGCTGGTAATGTTCAGTGTTTATAGCAACTTTATGGTGGGTGGATTTGTAAAGCAGAGTAAGTCTAGAGGCGGTTATTTTTTTTTAGTGATCACGGTGGGTCACCAACCCAATTTTCATCCATTGATGAAAAAAAACACGGTTTTCCGTCTCGGGTCTTTACAGGCGAACCTGGCTGCTCTGCACTTGACGGCTTCAAGTCTGTCTACATGATCTTGTAAGGATCCCAGATACTAGAACAGTACTCCAACTTAGGTCTGACAGGAGTCTTATATGCAGTTGTTTTTCCTTCGGAGAGCAAGTGTACAAATTTCTTCTCAGTTAGCCTAAAACTTGATTTGCTTTAGAAACTGTATTCGTAATATGGTTTGCCCAGTGCAACATTTAATGAACTTCAATTCCCAAATAGGTATAATCAGGCACTGTTTGTAGGCTTCTCCATTTAGGGTGTAGGTTGAGTTGTCACAATATATCTTGTGGGTGAAACGCATTGAGTAGCATTTTGCAGCATTTTGCAGCATGGTGAATCCGATCATTATCTGATCATTATCTGATACCTTGTGGTAGAACTACCATATACTTGTAACTTAGTCTGACAATTGTTAGCTAATTAATCAGTAATTGAATAATTAATACCTCCCAAATAATTTGTCACCCCGACAAATGATTCGGATTTGACTGTCATCCTGTTAGTACATGTTTGAAATACTAACCAATAGTAACCTGGCAACGAATAACGTCACCAACCGATATCGATATGTATTGTAGTTACAATCCAAACATACTGGCATTTTTCAAAAACGATACGAATAAAGCTGCTCTAGCCATGGATAACTCACTACTTTACACTGAGGAACATCATCGACATGCTTCCAAATGATGTATAACTTCAACTTAAATTAAAATCCATCAAAGAGTTATATGAGAGCAAATACTGTTGTAATGGGTCCCGACGTTGTTCATCAGTAATAAACACTGATAAATAATGCAGATAAAAATGTGACATACAGGGGACAACTTTGATACCCACCAAAAATGCTGATGATACAGATGACAATGAAACTGGCTAGCTACGTCTAGTAGGCAAGTTTGGGTATTTAAAAGAACAAATATTGACCTCCATGTATGGATAGTTGCAACGGTGCTGATATTGGTTTAACTGAATAGCATTATTACGCTATGTGTGTAAATTAACGAAACTTCCTCCCTGTCACATGTTGATTTAAATAGTTTGCTAGTATATTCATTTTGTTTTCAAACAGCAAAAGGCAAAAGCCGACCAACGAATCTACTTCAGCGTCAAATGACCAAGTGGATAACATTCAACTTGATTCCGGACCGAGTACCTATGCCAGACAGATCAATACAACCGGTGACCAAGGTTATGAAGATGTAGAAAACAACGCTGGTTACGAAACTCCAAATCAGATTGGTGTGGGAGAAGGTGGTTTCTACTACTCAAATGAGGCAAATAGAGCTCAAAAGGCATCAAGGTTCGTTTCACGAGATATCAATGGGTGAACGAATTATTACGCGATCTATGTTAATAGTTGTGCAGATTCCGTAGGCATACAAAAAAAATCGTTTAACACGATGACGCATTTTTTACCTGTTTATCCAATTCGTTTTAAACAGCAAAATGCAAACGCCTTTCAGCGAATCGACCTCAGCATCAAATGACACAGTGGATAACGGGCAGACAACTACAACCGGTGACCAATGTTATGAAGATGTAGAAAACAACGCTGGTTACGAAACTGTGGTGTCCACTACCCCGATGAGAAAAACAGAGCTGTTTAGAGCACACCAATCGTTAAAACATAGCAACACAGAATCGAAATAATAACTGATTTGTAAAATACAGGGATCATATACAAAAGATCAAAATATGTGGTACTAAAAAGGTTATATATTGCTACTAAAAAGTTGTCACAATGTGTGATAAACATAAAAATCGAATTGTATGTGCGGTGTGTTAATACACTGTAACGCCACGCATTACGGTGCAGATATTTACTGTTTGGGTGGTCTCCAAGCGGCCTAAAGAGTTATGATTTCATTAAAAGAAGTTACCCTATATATACATATACATTGACGGTCTTATTGTCGCTAAAGTACGTGGAACCCTATAATTAGACATATAATCTAATGTTTTATAGCATTATATATTGTTTATTATAGATATATAGTAATTTTGGTAAATCAACTGTAACTGCGTGGTGGCTTTCTATGTTTTTTTGTTTTTTAATAACTCTGCAAAATTATGTTAGTTAGTTTTCTTCAAATTGAGTGTTTTTGGGTTCAATCTATGTTCAAATATGTACCTTTAACGTTCATTTAATAACACTAAAATACATTGTATTTCCACCAAAAATACCAATCATTTTATCAATGAAAGTGGGTAGGCCGTATCAGGCATTTTTTTTTATAGTTTTTACATTATAGTTTTTACATTATAGTTTTCATAGAAAATATTAGATACACCCATATTCCCACCGTAATAACTTAATCAAGTATATATTATAGTAGCGCTATTGAGTATCTAGGTTTTAATCTTATGTCAATGCACCATAGGTTACATCAGGCCCGTCGGAGACTGTTCGGATGGTGCAGCGCTCGCCGCACCACTTTTACGCCCACCAACAAATGATGGGGAAAATGTACTATTGATATATAACTATTGAACTATATGTAAGAGTAATAATGCGAACGCGAGGGGGTTCGTCCCTTGACCCCAACGAAGGGATCTGCTGCCCCTTCAAACATCGTTCAGGGTTTCACCTCCAGACCGTGTCGCCACACCACTATCAAATCCAGCGCTGCGGCCCTGGGTTATAACAAGGCGGTAGCTAAGCCGGTCGGTGAGAACCGGGTCTAAAGCTTGTTGCCTGTCACTGACTGTAAAATGTAAAATTACCGACCGGCACAAAATTCAGTGAATATTTCCCAAAAACTAATGGAACATCTATTAAAAACCACATATTTTTTCTTTCTTCGTAAGTATATTGCATTATTATCACAATAAATAAACAAGAAAACATGTGGTCGCAATAACAAAAACTCGCTTTGCACACCGTCAGTAAAATTAGCTGGTAATATTTTTTGTCGAGCCTCAACCATGGTTACCATGGGCCTACGTCAAGTTAAGTTTAATAAGGATCAGAAAGGACAGTGTTCTCATAAAAATATTCTGTATCCAAATATACCCTAGACTAAAAAACATCAATCCCATTCTTGAATACGTTCACACTACTATCATACACCACATCCTCTGGCAAACCATTCCACTCCTCAGCCACCCTGCGAGAAAAGAAATATTTTCTGACATCCAACCTATAATAGTTACTATGAAGCTTAAGACCATGTCCCCTAGTGTGTGTGTTATGAGACAAAGTGAAAAAATCATCGAACGCAAGCTTATCAAAACCATGAACAATCTTAGAGACCTCAGTTAGGTCCCCCTGTAGACGCCTAAGCTCAAGTTTACTGAGACCCAGGTGAACCAGGCGCTGCACTCCGCTGCTCATAATGGCAAGTCCCTAATAGAACTGATTAACTTGGTAGCCCATCTCTGCACCTGCTCAAGCAAGAGCTTATCCCTAGTTGAAAATGGATTCCATGCCTAAACAGCATACTCCAGGTGCGGCCTCAACTCACCATCTGCTTATAAGGTCTAACAACAACATCTTTATGCAGAAACGTCCGAAACGTCTGACGTCTGACCAAACCCAAAATACAATTCCCCCTCCTAGCAGATTCGGCGTACTGTTTAGATATCTTCATGGAGGAATCTAAATAAACACCCAGATCCTTCTCCCGCTCAACAACTGCAAATTCCTACCATCAATATTGTATGGAAATGAAGCATTTCCATATCCCACATGCTTAACCTGACACTCGTCTACATTGAAAAACATACTCCAATTCTTATACCATTTGAAAATACTATCAAGATCAGTCTGAAGGTCGATATAATATCGTAATCATTGTCGACATCCCTAGTGAACGGTCCTTCATTATGATCAGAAATTGAATTTTATATTCAATTGCCGTGTGAGCTAGTTAGAACCAAACTGTACTGAACAATAAGTTGTCGGGTTGGGAGCTAAGTGTCCATGTCCATTGAAACTGAATAATTGATGGGAACAATTGAGTGATTTTTGCGAGTTTACAACATTGCCCGTACTTTTCTAAAATTTCTAAGCAAAGTGTACAGTATAGCTCAGTTTATATATGGGATAAAGTTCACGCAAAAGTGTGTAAATTTGTACAAGCAGTTTTTGTATATATTTGACATGAATATACTTCACTGTGAGCAAATGTCATTTCCATGTTAGAACACTTTAAAGAGCTGGAAACTGCACTCCTGCAGTAGTGCAGTGTCGTAAAAATGTAAAAGGTTGTTTTCCTGCCCCCGGTTTAGAGAAATGTTACAGAGGTGATGGTAAACTTCAACTTTTGGGCGAACTCACTGGTGGAGTATGCGTCTCTGAATCAGATGACTTTAACACAACTCAGGTGATAAATACAGTTACAAAAATGGGCAGGAACAGTTCTGAGAATTATTGTCCCGAATTCTGGATGCAATCAATCTGGCCCATTGATTGAAATCACTGGAAAATATCAAATTAAAGGGATCATACAAATTACTACACAACACGACCAATGAATAGTTGCTTACGTCACACGGAGACAACAAAGTGTGAAGACGGACGAGACCTGGACATTTATGCCCACTGCAGAGGTAAAATACAATATGCGCATGGACTAATGACAAGACGTGATTGGTGCAAACTTTGATGTGACATTTACTGTCAGCCAATCAAAGGCAATTCCAGGCGTAATTCAAAGGGCAACACCGTCAAATGAGATATGTTACCAAACATAAAATGAGACACTAGTGAAGATTAGATTGAGTGTGAGAACAGGAAGCACATGAAATGGTTTTTGGATACGTAAGTTTTATGAACAATACGTCGGGCTTCCACACAAACCTATCGCTCTTACTTGGCGGAAATCAGTCCAAAAACAACATTTAGAGGGGAGCTAGTTACTGCATGACAGTATCCTAACCTTTCGCATGCCTATTAACAAACCATAAATTACAATAATTCGAAACATTACAGGAATATAATTTGTGAAAGTGATATTTCTTCGCGCCAAGTTAGTAAAAAATGGTGGGTAAAATGGGCACCGCTGGTGTGAACGACTGAGGCAGCATTTTCTGGAACCCCAAACGCTAGTGTCCCTAATTTCAATCAAAACAACTGTAGGAACACTATTAGCCATAATTATATATTCCCATTTGGGAATTGTTTTTTGTTGTAAAGACATACCCGTGCAAGGAGGCGTCACCACAGCCGAACAACAAATATATATATGAGTTTCGAGATCAGTCACTTTGAATTTGTTGCAATCCTCGACGTGACAATGGAGGAGGGGGGGGGGGTGATATAACCTGCGTCTATATGATTTACCGCCTACTTGTCGACCGGCATCTGGATACGTTTATTTCATTATTATGTATCATTCTCGTACCTTGTTCGTAGGCACCAAGTCCCTCGATATCCTATACTGACTGACTTTTTATGTAATTTTATGTGATCTGAAATGGAGACAATATTCAAGATATTTGTAAATAAATATTTCTCCGACCTGAGAAGTTCAGATGAGATCAAATTGTGTGTAAAGTTATAGCATTTATATATCTTTATAAGATGTTTTGTATGATCAATGCGGGATTCTCTAAACCAGTCATTTGAATAAATAAATATTCACGGACCAGTATGTCAAAACAACAATCAATAACATATATCAGCATATGCACGCCATTACAATTACATGACCTAACATCTGAAAAATGGTCAGAGTGGTGCAAGACTTCCAGTGTCTGTCTAATTTCACAGGAAAAGTAATATATGGGGTCAGCATCATGCCCGACTGACAGAGACGTGTCAACAGTGAACAAGTACCTGACCCGATCCAGCTTTCCTCGGGACGTTGTCAATTGAATGACTCCGCTACATAATATATATAATAATTATATATGTCTACGTATATTTCTCAAAGTTTAGCATAATGAGCCATTTCATTTTCGCGCGGTTTGTGCGCAGTATTTTGCTGGTTCACTCGTCATGTGGTGTCATTTTGCAGAAGTTTATAACCCAATGTGGACATGAAAACCTCCACCTTAACGCCTGGCCCGCGCGCAGTACTCTTGGTTTTAAGGTTTAAATGTTGTGCCATCAGTGCATTGATACGTTTGGGGCCTATAATCCTAAAGAAAGCCATGGGGGACGATCGGCGTTTAGAGTATTATCAATGAGTAGGCTCATAGGAATCTATGTATAGTTCAGAAATATTTCAGCCCCCTCAATCGTGAAAACGCTCCGC
>JAODUJ010215331.1:0-10528 GCA_027564615.1 Psolus chitonoides
ACATATACATGTGTGTGTGTGCGTGTGTGTGTGTGTGTGTGTTTGATCGATTATTCTAAGAAAATCTTGGACCGTGTAAGCCATGTCCAGTTATGGTAAACCATGTCGGGGATAGAATTTCCTGATCATCTAATAGACCTGATCAGAGGGCTTTATGCCGATCAGGAATCTGTAACCAGAACAAGTAGTGGTGATACAGATTTGTTTAGGATCAGAAGAGGTCTTCGACATGGCCATTCTGTCACCTGACATAGTAGGAGGCGATTCATATATTGATAGTCCAACAATTGATGAGGTAAAGTAATTTTAATTCCTGGGTTCGATTATTAACAACAAAGGTGAAAGCACGACAGAGATAAATAGAAGACTAGCAATAGCAAGGACAGCAACACACAACATGAACATTTGTTATACAAGGCTTTGAGGTTGACCGTACTGCACAGACGATGTATTTAGGGGTGTGTATCGACAATAAAATGACCTTTATATGTCATATTTCAGGAATGTTAGGGAGAGTTTATTATAGTGGCCTATACGTGAGAATCACCATCAGCCGTTGAGGCCACTGCAGGCCGATGGCTTCCACAGACTCTTCCTCAGCTGTGCCTGAGTAAATCTTCCCGCCATCTTCTCACTGGCCTTGCTGGTTTCCTCTTCCCTGTTATTGGTGTCCATTCGGTAACTCTCTTTCCCCATCTGGTTGTACTCATTCTCGCCACATGGCCTGCCAACTCGGGCCAGTTTTTCTGCTTACTCAACAATATCTGCAACATATGTCATTCCTCTGATATCTTCATTTCTACAGCTGTCACGTCCTGTAATGTCAGTGAAGAGCTCTCCATGCTTCTTTGTGCAACCATCAACTTGGTTTTTTTTGTCTATTGAAAGGATTCCAAGTCTCTGCTCCGTATGTCATAGCTGGGAGTACGACACAGTTTAGTATTCCCCTCTTGAGGCACACGGGTATAGATTTTCTTTCTGAAAATTCATTGTACTGTCCAAATCTCTGCCAGCCAAATCTCTGCTTAGCTGTGATTCTTCTATCAATTTCTTTGTTTTTATTACCATCTGGTCTTATCTGCTGACCTAAGTATAAATACTCATCCACCTCCTAAATTAGTTTGTTATTAATTATTATCCCGTTTCTTTTTATCATGTGTCCCGCCATGTTACACACGACTTTTGTTTTCTTTTTGTTAATTGCCATGCCATCTTTTCTCCCCTCTGTGTTCAGTTCTTCCTGCATTGTCCTACGTCCATCGTCATTATTTGCAAACAGGACTATGTCATCTGCAAATCTCAGATTACTCAGTTTTTCTCCGTTAATGTTGAATCCCCTAGTGTCCAGCTGTGTACTTCTACATATATCTCGCAGTGCGCAGTGCTGTAAACAGTATTAGAGACAATGTTTCGCATTGGCGAACTCCTCGTTCAATGTTTGAGCACTTACTTAGCTTGTCAGTTTGTATATGTGCTGTACAATCTGTGTACACATTTGTGTATTTATGTACAGTATTTTCAACGCTGTCATCACTACTCCATGGCTATATAGAATCAAAAGCCTTTTCATGGTCCACATATGCTACAAGGAGCCGTATCTGGTATTCGTTACACTACTCTATCACCTGATTTATGGTCTGCAAGTGATCTGTTGTTGAATAACCTTTTCTGTATGCAGCTTGTTCAAGTGGTTGGTTCTCATCAAGAGCAGCGTATATCCTGTTTTCAATCACTTCATATCATGTATAGTTTGAGAACCTGCGATATTAGACTAATTAGTCTGTAATTTGTGATGTCCTTTTTGTTTTCCTTCTTGAAATCAACACTACTATAGTATTTTTCCATGTTGCTGAGGTCTTTTCCTGCTCGTGTGCTCAGTTGAATATTTATTTCAGCTTTTTATTGGTGCTGTCTTCTCCTGCTTTGAGTAGTTCGATAACAATGCCATCATCTCCTGGTGACTTTCCATTCTCATTTGTTTCGATCTCACTCTCCATAATGGGAGGTATAATGTTCTGATAATTGTAGTTTAATGGTTAAAACTTGTGCTTCATTTCATTTGTATAGTTCTTGGTCAAATTCTACGCATCTCTCTGATATTCTGTGTCTATTTGTGGTTATATAGCCTAGTTCCGTCCTCTTCTTTGATTGCAAGAATTAATTTATAACTTTCTGTGACCGTCCTTTTTACTTAAAACATGCTTCAATCCCTTGTTCCGTTCTACGGCTTTCTCCACTGCCTTGGTGTTGAAATCTCCTATTTCTTCTCTAACATTTTTCCTTATTATTTTGCAAAGTTCTGCATATTCAATGTTGTTTTTTGGCGAATCTGTCTTCAATATGTTTCTTCTTTTTTCTAGGAGTTATTTAGTGCTGGGGTTTACCTTTGACAGCATTTGCTCTTTTGCTTTGTCAGCTCTTTTCATAACACAATAATGCAGTGTTCTTCCATCTTGGTTGTGCATTTATCAATGTCTCCAATTTGTAACGAATCAAATTTGTTCTTCAACTCTATCTGAAATTAATCTTTCTTGGCTAGTAGCTTATCTAGGTCTATCTTTGCTGGTATGTTTTAGTCATCTTCTTTCTTTCTTTCTATCTTTGTATCAAGTCGGATTATCCCTCTTATTAGTCGATGGTCACTTCCAATTCCTACCTTTTGAATTACTGCCGTGTCTTGAAAAATATGTCTTCTGTTTGTCAGGATGTAATCAGTTTCATTCTTGGTTGCTCCATTTGGACTAAGCCAAGTCCACTGTCGACTTTTCTTTTTCTTGAACAGGGTGTTATTCACTATTAGATTATTCAACCTTGTGCCTGTCATTTCTTTCCCCTAATCCATGTTCGCCGATGATCTTTTCATCACTTTGTTCTCGTTTCCCAACGTTTGCAATAAAGTCTCCCATGACTACTTCATAGTAGCTCTTATGATGGTGTGTTATTAGGGTTTTATTTAGGGTTTCATAGAAATCATCGACCTCTTCATCCTCGTGACTGCTGGTGGGTGCATACATAGACTTGTACGTGAGAATAGAAGATTTCCTACATTTTCCTGTCTGGCAAAAGTAATAGCCTATCATTACACGAATGAGTGATGAGGGCGTATCGACAACCGGATGCCCTCACCTGCGGTCTCCTACTTTAGAGGTGCCTTTGGGAATATCTCCATACAGGTCTTTGTTTGTAACATTGTCCTTCCAGTTAATGTCCAAAGCGGTTCTCTGTAATCTGGTATAACAACCATCAACATTTCTGTAAAGTTGTTTAATCAAGGTCAATAGAGGAGTAACAGCTCTACCAATGTTTGGGAGATGTTAACCTTCGTTTGGCTCGGGAGTTCCGATTTCCAGATCTTCTGGATTTCCAGGTCTGTGCCTTCTTGACATGAATGTCCTGACTTGTTCGTGCAATCCAAACACCCAGGTACTTTTGGAAGTTTTGCACTTGTTGCAGTTTGTTGCCATTCATGGTGCATATATAGTGGTACATCGAAACTCTGGTCGAAGCTCTTTCACTTGGTTTTCTTAGAGTTTATCTGCAGCACAACCTTTACTGTTGGTGTTTCCAATACCAAGGGAAAAGTCCTGTGCTTGAGAACAATGCTGCTGTGAGTCATCCGCAAAGCAAAGATTTGCAATGGCCTGCTTCCCAATTCTTCTTGACTGTCGTGGGATGATGGTGAAACCAGGTTCTTGAGCACAGTCCTCTAGTGTGGCCTCTCAGAGGCAGTAGTCCAAAACTATGATGAAGAGGAAAGGAGCTAGCAAGTGTGTCACCTTGTCACACCTGCTTGAATTTCAAAGAGTTCTGTTTCTCCATCAGGTGAGATGACTTTTACCCTTGTAACCTCATACATGTTGTTATTCGTTGAGTCAATCTTCGCTGGGATGCCATATGCTGACAGGATCTGCGCATTCTGACTTTGTGGATCCTGTTAAATGCTTTCCGAAAGTCCACTTAGGTCAGGACTGCATGCAGTTTCGGCCTGAACTCCTTCCAGGAGACAAAGAGCATGCATTTGACCAGTGGTTCCTCTTCCTTGGCTAACACCATTTTGGTTGGGCCTCAAAAGTGAATCAATATGGTCTCTAATGCGATTGAGCAACGTTCTATTGAAGGTCTTGCTGATGATGGATGTCACTGCAAGCTTATTCCTCTGTAGTGTGGATTACTTAGGCCGCTAGATTCCGGTAGAGTTTGTGTTTGTGGTATCCTAAACATCTGGTCTTTTCCTGAATGGAATACAACATTGCAGAAATGGAAGACAAGGTCGTTGCTGTGACAGTACTTGATACCTTTGGCTGGAATTTCATCCTATCCACAGCACTCATAATCTGATTTATGGCCTTTGTAATTCTTCCCCATCATATTATTCTGTACGGATTGGAAGCTCGGAAAAAACTTTTTCTATCTCTTCATTCTCATCAGTCACTACTGGGGGGGTTTCCCAACAAATTCTTGAAGGCTTCTTGCCAGTTGTCAAGTCTCTTCTGTTGAGATCGACCCTTCACCTGCCCTTCTTTTGCTCCTTTCTGCCTATGATGTTGTTTTTAATTTTCCATGCTGATGAGATACTTTTTTCCTTTAGTCTTCTCCTTAATTTCATTGATTTGCCTTTCAGGAAAGTCTTGGTTAGCTTTGAGATATGCTTTGTCCAGGTTGTTCTTGGTTGATTGACGATTATCTCTCCCAGTTACACAGTTAGCCTCATCACAATGTTTCCATTAATAGACCTCTACTAACCTAAAATGACCTTTGATCTTTTTCAAACTCAATACTCACAATGACAATATACATACAATGTATGATATCATTCACCTTGTTATTGCTGCGATAAGGTGGCTAAAATGGTTTCAGTTTTTGGCCATTTTTGACCTCAAATGATCTTTGACCTCTTTCTGATTCAATAGGAAATATGTCTTCGTTATGAGTAATACATAACTACATATGACATCAATCCAGCTTTTTACTGATGAGATAATGTGATTACAAGTTTTTCAATGTGTTTACTGTTGACCTAAATTGACCTCTTCCAAAATAAACAATGATTAGGGGACGTAGTGGCTCACCGGGCGTGCTTGCAACTCCCAATTTGAGGGCAGTGAGTTCGAGTCCCATCTGGGGTGATACAGTGTGTCCTTGAGCAAGACACTTTTCTCTACTCTCTGCCTGCTCCAATCCACCCAGCTGAAAATGGGTACTAGCTTCGGCTAGAGGTTATCCAGCGATGGACTCGCGTCCCATCCTGGGGGAGTTCCATACCCTATGAGCCATATGTAGGCTCGGTCGAGTGAATAACCCTTCTCCAAGAGGAACTAACCTATGTGCTGATTATAAGATTAATACGACTACACATTGCCGTGTTAACCTTATTATGAGGCATATAGTGTTTGACCTGCATTGACCTTAAAACCTAAGAAGAGTCCTGCTGAATGAACGTAAACTGTTTGTGCTACCATTTTTCTCCGAGGTGAGAGTGGGATATGACCATTGCCTTTTTTTCAAAATCATCAGGAGAATCTTCTACCCAGTGGCGAGCAACTATTCTCCCCTCATTGAAATGGACTAATGGCAGCTAACGAAAAGGGCATTTAGCTAACACAAAGCACGCACTAGAAACACTATACTTGTCCTCATTGGCCGAAAACCCCCTAGCTCTACTACTGCATCTACCTACTATGGGCGACCCATGTACAATGTATGCCGTCAACCCATCTTCGCACTGTTGAGATAACATGGTTACTGATACACATAGTCGTGATTGCATATACCGTATTCCTTCTGCCTTCGGCGAGGAAATAAAACAGGATAGAAGGTTAGGAAGAGCTAGTACAAAACAAGAACTGAAACAAAGGCTGTTATGAGCTAAAAACATTATATTTTATTTTAAATGAGAATATTTATGTTAAAACACTGTTGAATGTATACAAAGTTTTGTTTAACAATATCATAATATATTCTTGGCACACTTCACTGATTATCTAAATTTCAGAAAGAGACTACAGATGCAAAATTAACTTGTAAATGCTGTTGAAAACAGACTTCTGCTTGAAATATGATAATATGATTTGCCTTTCAGACCATGCATGCTCCATGGTCATAAGATAAGTTCTGCTGAATGACAGCACTCTAGGCCGGCGCTTCCCAACCTTTTTTGTTGGGGACCCATGTTTTCCCCACACAAGTCGTATACGACAAATGTTCAAATTACACCCACTGCTAGAGCTTGGTGACAAACTTGGGGTTATGGCCCACAGTTCTGTAAGTGTTGCTCTAGGCATCTATGAGATATCCCTGTGGATATATCAAACAGCAAGCCAAAGGGCTTAGTGATTCCTTGATTGCCAATTCTTTGATTGCCAATCAGCCATATAAATTAGTCATACCAAGTATGGTTTCCAGAGTTTGACCCCTGTTCACCTCAGATGGCATCTGACCCATCCCAAAAACAAAAGAGTTCATGTACTTGTTATATGAAACATATATACCAAGTATGAATTTGATCCGACCAGGCATCGTCGAATTATCGTGTTTACAAGCAAAACATACCAAAAATACCTAAATTTCACTAAATTTCTATTGTTGACCAAAAATGAACTCAGACCTCTACCAAAATCAACAGGGTTATTGTACTCATCATGAGAAAGCTACACACCAAATTTGAACTTGCTCGGACCAGGCATGGTCGCATTAGCATGCTTACAAGGTTTTCAGAGTTTGACCTATGTTGACCTCTCCCAAAATCAATAAGAATCATGTACTCATTATGGGGAACACACATACCAAGTATGAACTTGATCCAACCAAGCATGTCAACTTAGCATGTTTACAAGGTTTTCAGAGTTTGACTTCTGTTGACCTCTGCCAAAAACAATAGGGATCATGTACCCATTATGAAGAACATATATACCGAGTATGATCTTGATCCAACCAGGCATGGTCGACTTAGCATGTTTACAAGGTTTTCAGAGTTTGACCTCTGCCAAAAACAATAGGGATCATGTATTCATTATGGAGAACATATATACCAAGTATGAACTTGATCCGACCAGGCTTGGTCGACTTATCATGTTCAAAAGCAAAGTATTACACACACGCCCTGTTGACTGCATAGATTCCTTAAGTCTACATCGAGGAATCCAAAAATAATGCTGAATCATCATAGTAAAGGAGCTGAGTGACTTCGAATTTCAGTTGAGAAGAGAAGGGTGAAATGTTAATATTTGTTAATGAGATCATTCAACATCATGTCATCATCAGACTATCTCAAAAATAACTTTACATGCAGAGAAGTTATGAATGTTTCCTTTGTCTGTATTTCAAAAGTTTGGGTCACAAAATTATGTTAATGAGGCTTGGTTCTTGTTAGGCAGCCATGCATGTTCTCCACAGAATGACATTACCTTTCAAAATAAAGATCAGAGGTCTGAGTTATTGTGAGTTCTCTGTCATGCAATAATAGTATTGTGTAAATTAGGTGGGATGATGATTTGGCAACACACACTGCTCCTTTAAGTTGAATACAAAGTCACAGAGTTTGGTTGAAGCCTCAGTCTGTGTTAAAAATATAAACTTAAAAATAGACGGCAGTTTCTGGTTTAAAGCGAGTATCTGTGTTCATTTTCATGCAGAGAAGCCATTACAAAAGGGCACAGATGATGTTATATTATCACACAAAGTGACCAGCTTTTGAAAACAATTGGAAGAAATCATTGAAATCCTACACATTTAACAGTCCACATGAACTAACATTGGGCAATCGGGGCCTTAGCCTATAGCCAAAACTGTTGCCGTCAGGTTTTAAGTTTTCAGGCTCAATTCGACCCAAATTGAGCAATGTATCAGGGGAAACCCAGGCCTATGTGAGGGCTCTATTCATAAATAAATAGGGAACCAGCAGGGCCTACGTTTTGTGAGGTAAAAGTCTTTCCTCGCACCCAAACACAGATACTCACTTTAATTAGTTTATGGTATCAAGATGACCAGGATTTCATAGCCTCTGTGTTTTGATGAAGTCATTCAACCTCATAGAGACATAGACTAATCCGAATCACATGGTGGACCATTATTCTGCAACAAACAGTCATGTAGTCTCAAACTTCTAGGGTAATCCCCTTGATAACACAACATTTCGAGCCAAGACTGTCTGTTGCTAAAGGGCATTGAACATTATTTGATACATATATATAGAAACCACACACTATATAGTAGTATTCAGTATTAGGCATGTTGAGTGAACAACTCCTCGCTGGAGTGAAAACAACAACAAACTCAATGTAAAACATAGGATATACAACCTAATTTAGTTCTTTGATACAGGTAAACAAAACGTCATCGGAGTGAAAACAAAACGTCACACTTGACATTGTCGATATGTAGCTCTATGTATTCAGTGCTATTCACTGCACATAAACAATTACATCGAAGCCCTCCTAGAAACCATCACAGAAAGCTGCTCTCTGATTGGTTTATTGAGAGTGCAAACCCCAGTCTGTTATTGGACTTGTTCAGTCTTCAAGACACCAAATTTCCACAATTTGAGCTAAATATTCCCTTTTTCGGGTAATTTCAGGTTGTAGAATAGGATCAGCTACAACTGTTCAACTTCTATTAGTTGATAAACAGTCTCGACTCTAAATTTAGCTGAATAACGGACTCGGCTTCGTCTCGTCAGTTATTCAGCTACATTTAAAGTCTCTACTGTTTATTCCCCAGTAAAAGTCTCCTAGTTGCCATTTATTCCTTTCCCTAATTAAAAGTTTCTAGCCTACTGTTAGAGCCATCGCCTCACCAATTAAAAGGTAGTGATCATACTGTAGTGGTGTCAGAGGAAATTTGAATTATGTCGCTTATTACAAGTGCAATTAATGTAAAGGTGAAGTTAGAGCACCTACAAAACAGCTAGAGTCAGTAGTCATTGGTGATGATTCCCTGGAGGAAGTAGACAAGTTGTGCTATTTAGGTAATATGATTTTTTTTGTCACAATGTCACATCACATGTAGGCTACAAGAACCACTCAATATATTTCATGGTAACTATGTGTAAGCAAACAGGATTGGATAAAGATCATGTTGTATGTAATTGGTTGGCATTCAGTGCTTTCCACATCAGATGTAGAAGGGACGGCACATTATATCTCATGATTGTATAACTATATGTAAACCAAAAGGATTGGATATAACATCATGTTGTATGTATTTGATTGGCATTCGGAACTTTTCACATCAGATGTACAAGGGCCGGGCACATTATATTTCATGATTGTATAACTATATGTAAACCAACTGGATTGGATAAAAAATCATGTTGTATGTATTTGATTGGCATTCAGAACTTTTCACATCAGATGTACATGAACCAGCACACATTATATCTCATGATTGTATAACTAATAACATGATTGTAAGCTAACAGATTTGGATATAAAACCATGTTATATGTATAGAGTACAATCTTTTTGATGGTCTTCTTGGTGGATAAATAACTCAAAGGACTGGAAGATTATTTTTAAGTATAGAATTTTGGCAGCACAAGGCCTCTTCAACACACACACCAATTGTACCCAATACCATGACCATCCCTCTCATACCCTTGTACCCATGTACAGCCCTACTACAATTTATATTAATAACCATGGATTTGTAATATGTTTAGGTGAACATCTGAAAATATCCCACAATGTTTCCTGTTCAAAGAATTTGGTTATGATAACAGACACTCCCCAAAAAGTGATTATGACCCAGTTGTTCTGTTTATGATAACATTAATAAGAGTTCCTGTATTGTTAGAATTATTTGTCATTATTTGTCATGATAATCAAGCCGAAGCTCACGTCTCAAGGTCCTTCCTTTTAGTTGCCTTCTTACGACATGCAGAAATTACATCGGGCCTTTTCTACTACCCCTAACCCGCTTTAGTGGGAGTACCTGTGTTCATTTTCACACAACGAAGCCATTACAAAGAACATTAATGATGATATAATATCACACAATGTTGCCAGCTTTCGAAAACAATTCCGAGAAATCTTTAAAATTAAACTGTTAAACGATCAACATTCAACATGAACTTTAGGCTATAGGGGCCTGGCCTACAGCCAAAACTGTCACCACCCTTACAAAAAAAACCTGTGTCAAAAAGTTCCAAAACCACATGTTTTCCCATGTTTTGACACAGGTTTTTGCATGACGATGTGTGTCATTCGAAAATTGCCACACATTACCACAGGTTTGTTTGGGAAAGGTCACACGACACGGGTTTGACAGAGGTTCCTGTGTCAAACAAGTGTCATAAATTGTAACTTGTCAAAATCTGTGCTCTGTGACACAGGTTGCGAAGGTCATCCATTACGTAATTGTGTCAGGAAAAAGTTTACCACATGCTTGCCACACGTTTTTCACACTTTGTCACACATGTCAATTGAGTGACACAGTTTTCTCTGCATTTTCAAACCTAGTTTAGTTTAGTAGGAAAAGGGTCAGGAAGGACAGACCGTCACGGACATCCTCATGAATAACCCTGCAACCACAA
>JAODUJ010215442.1:0-10526 GCA_027564615.1 Psolus chitonoides
CTCTATTTCTTCTAGTACAGACACTCCCATATAATAACTATACTTTTGGTTTCCATATCCTAAGTGCATTAATTTGCACTTTCCTAGGTTGAAACGCATTTGACAATCCTCTGACCATCTGTGTGCTTTCTGGATGTCCTGTTGAAGCTTTCTTGTATCCTTATGAAATTCCTTTCCCGTAAGTTCTTGGTGTCATCAGCGAATTTGTATATTCTACTAGAAATTACATTGTCAATTTCATTAATGTAAATAAGAAAGAGTAGTGGACCAAGCACCGATCCTTGAGAAACACCACTGCTTACCTCAGCTCACGAAGACTTCTCCCCTTGTACCACCAAACTTCGTTTCGGACTCTTTAGCCAATTTTCAATCCATCCTGCTACATCACCATCTGTCCCATGGGCTTTCAATTTCTTTATGAGACGTACATGTGGTACCTTGTCAAAAGCTTTTTGAGAGTCTAAATATTCAATGTCAACAGGGCTTCCACCATTGTGAAATCTTCAAAGAAGTCAAGTAGATTTGATAAGCAAGATCTTCCTTTCATAAATCCATGCTGAGAATCCTTTATAAGGTTATGCTCAATGAGATGGTCCATAATCCCGTCACGTATGCTCGTTTCCATGATCTTACAAACAACAGACGTTGAGCTAACTGGTTTATAATTACCCGGAGAGTACCTGTACCCTTTCTTGAAGATCGGTGTAACATTCGCCATCTTCCAGTCTTCAGGGACCTCCTGATTCCCAGCGAATTGTTGAAAAGTAAAGTCAATGGTTTGTACAGGACCGTAGCAAGAGACTTCAGAAATAGTGGATGCATTTCGTCTGGCCCCGGTGTTTTGTCAGGCTTCAACCCCAGTAACATCTCTTTCACTTCGTCTGGCTCTATGTTAGCAGCACTCAACTTCTCCTCTTCTCTGACAACGAAAACTATCTCTGGCTCTGGTACATTGGCCAATGCGATCCTTGGTCTTTTGCTTAGATCTCACATACGCATAGAAACTCTTAGAGTCAATTTTAATGTTGTGTGCTAATTTGAACTCAACAATTTTCTTAGCATTTCTAATTTCTTTTTTTGATGACTTTTGCATTCTCTTATAGACCACATAGTCTTCGTTATCTCCACTTTCGGTAAAACGTTTCCATGCCTTATTCTTATCTCTCACACTTCTTCCGGCCTTGTTGTTCATCCACAATTGCTACTTCCTATTCTCTAACTTCTTGGTTGGTTTGCTTGTCTTTACAGTTTCATTAATGATAGCCTTACAATTTCTCCATCTCTGCAAAGCATTTCCTTCTGACATAATTTGCTTCAAATTCCTATTCTCAAGTCTTTGACCAATCTTCCTATAATTTCCTTTCTTTTTGTCTCTTACTGTGCTATGAACCTTGTTGGTAAGTTAACAAACTACTATACTATGGTCACTAGCACCTAAATGTTCCCTAATATCTACTCCATCAACCATACCTTCCTCCGGTGTTATTATTAAGTCCAACATTGCATCACCACGAGTCGGCTCCTCTACATGTTGATATAGAAAGCAGTCCTGTATTACCTCCCAAAACCACTTGTCTTGTCGGTTTTGTGCTGATAACGTATTAACTAATCAATAGTAGGGTAATTGAGGTCTCCCATAATAATTGTCTGTTTACCACCCAAGGCCCTCAATAGATCGTAAAGGGCATCGTCATTTGTGATGTCACTATCTGGACTTCTATAACAAACTCCAATCAATAGGCTGTTACCGTGGTTCGTTGCTAACTCACACCATATACTCTCCTTAAATATGTTATTTGTCATGCGGCGAGACATTCAATTGCCCTCTGGTGTACAGTAATAACCCTCTCCTCTTCTGTTGGGTCTATCTTTCCTAAACCTTGGTATAGCCATCAATGGTAAGCTCCCCATCAAAAATGTCGGCATGGGACCAAGTTTCCGTGATACCTATGACATCTGGATCAAGTTGACTAATCTGGTACAGTGGTACTTCAGTTAATCAATCATATTTACTATACTCCTTGCATTAGTATAAAAATATTTCAAACTACTGGAAATTCTATCACAGGTAACAGTACAAATTTCATTTGAAGTATTTTGCTGTGCAGTATCTTCTTTCTGACGTGCAAATATATTTACAGTTGGACTCGTCAGACTCGTACATGCCGACTCCTCTCGGTGATCGAGACACCTTCCACCCGCTCCCCGATTGGGTTCACAGCGTCACATTTAACTACTTCACCGTGTATAATGTTCAAGTCTGTTTCCCCATTTTCCTCCCTATGCTTTAACTCATCCTTCAGATTCTTTCCTTTCACTTGTTGTTTTCATGTGAGGTCTGGGAATATGTATACTTTATCATAGAAATCTGTCCTACCTGTGCCAGCTTTTTGATATTTTGCGTAATCCGCCTTTTGTCTTTCATGTCTGCAAGACTGAACTTAAGTAGTCCTGGCCTACTCCCTTTTCTTTCCAGCCTCTCTGTAGATTCTAGCGAGATGTTTTCCCATTCTAAACCCTGCTCAATAGCAACTTTACAGATGCCAGGTCATGCTCAACGTTTTTCTTTTCATATCCCTGACCACTGAGACCTTCCAAAATTCCCGACTGCAGCGTTTCAGCCTCAGGTAGGTTTCTGATCATCATATTTAAACGTCTACCTTTCCTATCCAAGGACTCCGCCACTGAGTCATCCACCATCTTATTGATGCTATATTTAACAGTCACAATATCCTCCAAACCCAATCCAGCTTGCATTGCCTCCATATATCTACCACTGTGGTTGCCATCCCTGCCTATGCCTGCTTCATTTTCAGTTCTATGTAACTCCTTTATTTGATTTCCGATTTTTCCATCATTTCTTCATTTTGTTTCTAATTTTAGTTTCTAAATTTGCTAAATCATTCCTCGTGAGTGCCACTTCCTGTTCAATTTTCTGTTGTCTCCTTTCTAGGCTTGACATCAGCCTACTTTCAAAACTTTACTGCAGGATTTGTTACAATTTTGCAATACCAGTGAATGAGGCTATCCCCATCATTACTATTGTCAACAACAAATTTGTATGTTGTTCTTTTCATTCCCTAACATTTGTTGTGGAACCAATTTTCACAGAGTTCACAATTTAATGCCTCATCTCTTTCCATAACTATTTGTCCACATTCTCCACAAATACAAGCCGTTTCATTTTGAGTTTGTTCCTGCAGTCTTTCTTTTGGCCTACAGCTTCTCCTACCAGTATCACAGAGACTGGGCCTAGAGGCTATACGTAACTGTCCGAGAATACCCGATGCCACACTAGGTGATATAATTGTAAAGTAGCCTACTTTGCCCAATTGATTACGATAGGGCCTAAACATGATGTTCGGGAACTAGGCTTATGCCACGGTAACTAAAACTCTACAGGGAGGCTCTAACTTTATTCTAGTAAAACTCACCAAAAACCATGAGTCCGTCGAGAGTAATAATAGGTCCAACACACTAGGAATGTATGAATATGGCTTCACTTGCTGATTCCACTTTAGCCTAACTTAGGCTATTTCGTGTAATACTCTATGTTCAGTGTTACTGTATGTAGTACCGAAATCCATAGGAATCTCTGTAATTGTCCGTAACAACACGATACCACAGAAAGTCTACGAGTCTGTCAGAGTACTAAGTCACAATACACTACTAATAAGGCTTCGCTTACTGTTTCCACCATAGCCTTCTTGAATCCACCTTAGGAGATTCCCTTCGATTCCAAAACTATTCAACTTTATTATAAGAGGTTTATGAGGCACTTTATCGAAGGCTTTCTGAAAGTCCAGGAATATAATATCAACCGACTTACCATTATCAATAGAATTGGAATTAATAGCCCGCCTGCCAAAGGCCAAATTTTCACCTGACCCCTCATTCTCTGATAAAGTTTTTTTGTTTGCTGATTATCATCTTTGGGGTATATGTAATTCAAGATGGCGTCCAAGATGGGGTCCAAGATGGCGGCCGCGAAGGACTAAAATGTAAAAAGTCGTATCATTTCACTGCTTCCTGCCATGAAGCAATAGTTTCTTGGCCTAGCTATATGTTTTGAGTTTCAATCAATTCATTAGAAAGGGTTTGAGAAGTATGGGATGTACTGTTGCTATGGTAACTAGCAATATATCAGCAAAAAGGTGGTAAAATGCGGTAAAAGGTGACCTCGGTCATTCAAAGTCTTCCACCAATCCAAACAGATTGAACTATGGCATTTCCAGGCCTTCCCTATGTGTAATAAGTGTATTCCTCTATGGGTTGAAAGTACTGGATGTACCGTTGCTATGGTAACTATAAATATGGGTGCCATTATCCGGTAAAAGGCAAAACTGCACAAAACATTTTTTGTATTTCTAAAATAAAAAAATGGATAAGTTTAAATTTTCTGTTACCATGGTAACCCCCTTAAATAGCTTCCAAACTAACCGTTTTGATGGCCGACACTAATCAAACTGTCATAACATGAAGAGTGAACAATATTGAGCTGTATGATTTGTTCCTACTGTAGATATTGTCAATTTTGGCCATACAAGAGTTCCACAGGAAATGCAATCAGATTTACCACAGAGATTGTAAAGAATATCAAAAGTAGCATAGATTACATTACAGAGGAGTCAATATATAGCTACAAACTGCTTAGCCCTCGTTGTCCGCACAAGTTCAAGAATTTGCAGACATTTCAATTTAGAGTGGTGTCGCAAAATTAATGTTCTGACACGATGTGTCAGTGGGTACTTGCAGATGGATACAGATGTGTATACGTCCCCGGGTGCAGTTGAGAGACATCAAGTAATTTTCATCACCGTCGTCTTCTGCCTGTGTAGCTTGCTTTGTTCTTTAGTTGAAAGAACCCTGGCCACCCTGACATGCACAGAATAATGAGCAGGCAAGGTTTGCACCACTGTTGCAACCACATCTTTGTGTTGTGCAAAGGATTTCACTACTGCAAGAACATCTGACAAGTTTCAGTAAATCACCTGGTGCTAGGGGATATCATTTGGAAGAGATGTTGGGAAAATTGTTTCGGAACTATTCTCCCGTGACCATCTAAATGATGTTGGATCCATTCTCGGTGGACCTGGTTGTAGTGCAATCCTCCAGACTGCCACATGAAAGTGAGCGCGGGCCACATTTTCCTTGAATGCCTCATTTGTTGGAGGCAAGGAAGCCAGTTTTGGTGCACCAGCCACACTCCGGCCTACTTTGCTTGCCCCAACCTTATGTCGCGCCTCTGGCAATGACTTACATTTGGTCTGGCCTTAACAGGCGAGAATGAATGGTGTTGCCTGGAAGGTTACCTCTGACAAACAGGTCTGGAATGATTTCATGATGCTGTTGAATGGTTGCATCGGTATCAATCACTGCACGACCATGAATTGGTGAAGCCATCAAGACAGAGGTTAAAGCTAGTATGTCACATTTGCAACAGAAGTGAAGCAGAAGAACAAAGATGTCAGTGTCGTCTGAAACCACAAGCACTTTCGTTGCCTTCACTTCTATCACTTGCTGAACAATCATCGTATCAGCTTTCTCCTGTGTTGTGTTCATGTCCTGGAGCTTGATGATGACACCTCCATTAATCTCCACTGGCACAGGGTCACTTCCAGTGAGAACGAGCTTGTGTTGTATGGAGTCATCTTTGTGGGATGTCATGTCCTCGCATGTAAGGTTGATGAGTTGCATCTTGTTTCTGGTGACAGTCAGCATGACCTTCTGTGGTGATAGACGCATGTGCACCTCAGAGTATACATCAGTGGCGTATCCAGGATTGGACGATAGAGGAGGCGCAATTATCGATGTAGGCCTATGTCCGTTCCTGGGAAGGGGACCAAGGGAATTAAAGAGGTGTCCCCCTCGCTTTTGATTTTTTGTGAATGTAATGAGGCTCAAATGCAAAATTATGCTGTTACCGTTATCTTACAGATTTTGTTAACAGCGTAGCGGGGGATCGCAGCGAGCCCCTCTCTGAATACGCCACTGGCTATTGTACAAAAAAAACATCGAAAATCACCAAAACAACACAATTTTTACACTTGGAAACTCCCAGTCAATATTCTACTTAAAACTCTTCTAAATGTTCACTCTATATGTGTTTTTATGTTAAATCAGACATCTATTGATGGCACGATATAAAAGAGAGCTTTGAAAACGTCTTTGAAACGTTGATTATTTAATGCAAGTTAAAAATAGCAACAAATAGCAGAATAGCAAAATAGAAAATAACAAGACACGCCCGCATCTTTGAAAAAAATCCGGACAAGAAACATGTTTTTTTACTTGGCCTTAGTGATTTTTACATGACAGTGTATAAGGTTCTATATGTCTAACACTATACATCCAGCTTGCTATCTTGTCTCGTCCTTCCTTGCCTTGTGCTGTCTTCCGTGTTGTCTGATTAGTATATGAAAGTATAGAATTGTTATGTTTGGGGTAATTTGCAAAACAACATCCATTTTATTTGCAGCATAAAGGTGTGCTTCTCTTAAACTTGTCTCATGTGTGACTGAGTGCAGACTTAGGTTAACTGAATACTACCACTTTCTGTCAGATGGATGTGCATTCATAAGAATAGTCCATTCATATCCATTTATGAGTTATTATGTATACAATACTTGCTTGAATCCGTTATTTATAAACATCACAATAGCGTTGATTCAATTATTTTTCGAAGGGACTCACCTGTTAAATACAAGATATACGTCAGTCTTCTTTAGGCGTCCCTGGATGTAATTGCTGAATCGGTCGAGGTAATTTTGCACCGTGTCAGATGCCAGCCACGGTACTACCCATATGATAACACAATCGTCCAGGAAAGTTGCCTCCACATCTTTCTCAGAAGTTCTGCTTGATACCTCCACTTTGATGGCATTCTTGAGGTTGGCCTTGGGTTTGGCCTCACGCATCTGACCATCTGCATCAAACATGGACGTAGTATAAGGTGAAAGTTCCTAAGCTATGATGCTGTCAGTATCTAGGGTTCTTCGGCCAAACTGCAGTCCCATGGCTCTGGCATAGATCGTCTCGGTGTCATAAACGTTGATCTCACCTACGTTGAGGTGTTTCCTAGTGACTGCCATTGTATTCACTGTCTTTGTTATGGCATTATAAAAGCCACCAGGCCAGCTTTTCTCAAGCATCTCCATTTGGTTTTTACCCAAAGTGGCGGCATTATTGACATTGACTGATGGGTGGGCTACAACTTTTCCAGTCATCACATTGACTAGTCCATCTAGATGCTGCTCAGGATCTAGCAGATCTATGCCGAGTTCTACTTTCTCACGCAGCGCATTCCTGTCCTGGGCATCGGCCTGGATTCTGGCTGGCATCTCTTCAATGATGATTGTGCATGTGTGTACACTGTATGCCCAGGTTTTGAGGATTTTTGGCTTCAAGGCGATGCCCACTATACCTCTGCGCCCGTGTCCACATCGCATGAAGGTAGTTTCAATGGCCATATCAGTCCATATGCCATTGAAAAATCCTGATGGGTGATGCAGTGCGTGCTCTCTGGCCATGAAGTGTTTGCAGACTTCACTGGGAAGGCGTTCCGTAGTACGCAGGTAGTAGAGGGCATATCGGACATAATGGGTATGTCCTGCTGCAAAGAAGAGAGGCATCATTTCTTTGACAGTATCGAATTGGAGTGCCCAGTCTGCCTCTTGCTCAGCTCGAATGTATTTGAGAATGTAATCAGGCAGTCTACCCAAAGCTGCGACGTTTTGCTTCACGTAGAAACAGCATCCAATGTCTGTAGCATCCATCTTATGAAAGTTGTGCTTTCCAAAGAGAGGTCGCAAAAGTTCCCCGACCAGCATTTTGAAGCCCCTATCATTTTGTGGGAATTTCTTGCCACTGAGCATTTGCAGTATACCACCGAAAGCAGCACTTAGTAGTTCCACCATCCCGATGTAAGCCATCAGAGTACCAATACAACCACAGTAACTAGGTGCATACCACCCAGTCTCAGATAGATGTTATGGAATCTGGCGTTTAAACTCCCAGAGGACATTCAATGCAACACGATATAGTTGCTGGTTCAATGTGAAGATTGTGTATCTCTGCTAGGCAGCCTCTGATATCTGTTTTGCCTTTAGTATTGCTGCCATTATGGTTGCTGCATCTGTAAGAGGCTTATCAATGAGTGGAAGATAAACAACTTTCGTCTTCGGTGCCAATGGATGACCTTGCTCTCGACACATCTGTGTGCTATATCCATCGAAGTATGGACATTTTTCAATTGTGATAACATCCTGAATGAACGCAAAGTCATTTTTACCAGCTCTCTTACATGAAACATCCTGATAATCTATGATATTTGGTAAGAGTGAGGACGAGTGGACTCTATCATCGGCGGTTGCTTTTGACGTGTGAACATTTCAGATTCGCTCTCCTGACCATCTGCAATTGGCTTGGCCATTTCACTCTTCTTTAGGCGAGGAATGGTTTCACTTGGGGGGGGGGGGGGGGGTTGTCCTCGTGAGTCGGTTGCATGATTACCATTGCCAACGAGGGCGTGGAGGGCTTTCCATTGAAGCAACTAATGTCAGTGTCAAAGTTGTCAGCCACAACCTGGATAAGACCATCATTGGCACCAGATATACCCCGTTTGACAGGATCAGTAAATGTAGCAACAACGGCTGAGCTCTTAAAGCGCAGTAACTCATAGGTGATGCAATAATCATACATATGACCAACAACTGTCTTCGTTCCCTCAGAAGTACTCCAAGTGCCATTTGTAGAGGAGTTGGATTGTTTGTTATCACATCTGTAATAATGTTGGCAATCAACAGCGCTGGTAAAGTTTCGTCCAACTTTGTAGACAGAGCTGCCAGAAAGCTCATGACTGTACTAGATGCATACTCAGCAACAATATCCTCATCTTCAACATTTGCAAACAATTTAGGGGTTTTGAATCCTGATAATTTCCTAACCCATAGAGGAATGTGGCTGTAGGTCCCTAAATATACTTATTTCACATATTTTGGATCGGTGGAATTTTTTGAATGGCCGAGGTCACCTTTTACTACATTTTACCACCAGTTTGCTGCCATATTGCTAGTTACCATAGCAACGGTACATCCCATACTTCGCGAACCCTTTTCTAATAAAATGATTGGAACCCAAAACATATATCTCTGCCAAAAAATCATTGCTATATTATGGCAGAAAGCAGTGAATTAAAATGACTTTCGAATGTTAGACCTTCGCGGCCGCCATCTTGAATAATTAATTACTCAACAATGATTGGTCCACACCACCCTAGATATCATTACATATACCCCAAAGATGAATAATCAGCAGAGAAACTATATCAGAGAATTAGGGGTCACCCCCCTTGGCTGCTGGACTATAATAGAATAGATTGGTTAAACACGAACGATGTTTTCTGAAGCCGTGCTGAGACTTCCTTGTCACATTATTGCCATCGAAATAATCAATAATTTGGATTAGATGGGATGACAATATGACAACGCACACTCACTACTAAACTCCATCAAAGTTCAATGCCAGACCGTTCTAAGTTGGTTCTATCCTCGTCTCTTTTCAGTCACCCCGGGGGCCGTGGCCTACTTGCCGTTTGTACAGGATAAGGCCCGGCAACAATACAGATTATTTGATATTGACCCAATATACCAACATTACCAGACTCTCAAACATTTTTTATCTCTCTACACAAATCAGGGAAATGCACAAATGCTCTGGGCGCCCGATCTAACTGTGTGTGTGGCACTACCTCGATTAGGAAAGATAGGTTTCGGATATGACGTCATGATAGTGATGTCTCGAAATCATATTTTTTCAGGTGACAACTTTGGGCGCGATTTTCGAAAGATTAAATTTCATAACAATGGTAGAGTGTATCAGGGATGTATGTAAGGATAGTTGTGGATATCAATTTGTCCATATAATTTGCCCGAAATACTTTCGAAATATTTTTTTTTACGTGTCGGTGGCTCTTCAAATTTACAAGTTTGAGCAGAACTTGGCTACCATTGAAAATCTCAGATCAGGTTAGAGGTAGGCCTACACAAATATTTTGTGATTGGTTCTTGGTTCTTGGTTGGTAAAACCTCCGAAATACTCCGGAACGAGAGCTTTGACTGAAAGTGTGGGGAGAGTGGTGCTAATTAAAAAGACGGGTACTGTTATAGTAATTTGCCAAAGTTCGTGTGAAAGCTACAATGGTGGGTTGATTAATTGTAGCTTGGGCCCGGGGTAGTTCATTCCAATCCACCATGGTTCTTTTGAAGAAGGAGTTTAAGTGCGCATCTGTATTGATCTAGTCAATGTGAAATTGGTGTCCCCTTCTATTGCGGTTTGGCTTTGGGGTTATGTAGTTTTCCATAGGTGTTAGTTAGGAATCGAGCTGCTGCATTTTGGACTCTCTCCAGATCTTTATTATTCTTGGCTGTGTATGGGTCGCAAGCAGCGGTTGCGTAATCAAGATGAGGTCGAAATAGCATGGTATGTAACTTTTCTTTGGTGGAGGATGAGGTGTGATGGAAGTTTCT
>JAODUJ010215553.1:0-10526 GCA_027564615.1 Psolus chitonoides
GTGTAAGTCGATGGGGAAGTTAATGGTGGTGCGCTACCTTTAAAGTAAAGTCATCCATGTTTCTTGTCTTTCCAGAGCTCAACAACAACCAACCAAATCCCTTGGATTTACAGAAGACTCAGGGTGTTGATAACATCTGCGACATACCGAGGGTATTTCAGTTCCACTCGGTTCAACTCCCGCGCATCAAACAAAAAGATTGGAATCAAATTGAAGACCGGGATTCAATCCCGAAGACTAGCGCCCAGCAACAAGATATTGATGAGGTAGTACCGATACCTGTAATAGCGCCCTCTCCAGCGGTCTATGCCAATCAAGGCGTATTTTACGTTGCTACAGAAAATGGACTTATTCTTCTTCCTAATATCGGTACAGCGCCACCACATTCTAATGGAGCATTTTCCGTTCAAGTTTCGCAACTGACTGATCAACACGGGCAGTTTCTATTCCCGATCGATTCCAAATCCATGTTCGTGCCTTCTAGCAGTGAGGTAGCGCAGACTGGAAAATATGAATTCAACACGATTGACCGATGCAATCAGTCGACACCGGACCCTAATTTGAATAACAATACTGATTCCCCTGATAATAAGAAACACATCCCGTCCCCTCGATGGCCCCCGGTTATCGAGGCACCACAGGATGTGCCACTCAACCTCTCCATGTCATCAGAGACCTACCCCAGTCGACGCCAGAGTGTCCCGGATGTCAAGGAAGTCCTTAACGTCCCAGCCCCGAGGCCACCTGCGAGCACCACACCGACCCAGAGTATTCATGGCTACGAATGCGCAGAGTGTAGCAAGACATACAGTACATCAAGCAACCTAGCCCGGCACAGGCAGACCCATCGCAGTGTAAACGACCAAAAGGCGAGGAAATGTCCACACTGTGACAAAGTTTATGTATCGATGCCAGCTCTGAGTATGCACATAAGGTAAGCTGGGAGGTCGGGTTAGGTTTGGGGCGCATGGAGTTCCCGTGTTGGTGCGGGTTGAGTGTAGTAATACATACATCATACCCTGTATCTTGACACGACACAGGTAGACCTATCGCAGTGCAAACGACCGAAAGGCGAGGAAATATACACATTGTGATCAACTTTATGTATCGATGCCAGCCTGAGTAAGCGCACAAGGTGAGCTGGGGGCAAAGTTAGGTTTAGAGGCGCAGGGGTGTCGCTTGTATGAGCGGGTGGAGTTTGGTAAAACTAGAATACATCGAGCAACATGGCCAGACACAAGTAGACCCATCGCAGTGTGAACACAGACCTGCCAGGTCTCGTGGATTTTCCGTGAGTCTCAAAAACGTGATACCAACCTCACGGTCTCACGGAAATCCCCCAAATCTCGCGGAATCAAGATTGAACGAAAAATAATAGCACAAATTAGAAATACTATAACAAGTCACTTGTTTTAGGCTACGTCATTATGTTATGTAAAAATATCATTTTTCAACAGTAATGCATGCTTGAAAGTTGTGAATGAGAGCACCATTTTGCGTCTGGTTTATCTTCTAAAAAAATAAAAAATTCCAAAGGGGAGGGTGGAACCCCTCCTCTTCGACCCCTCCCCCATATCACTCGGGCCAATCATGGATTAACGGAATTTGAACAGCCAAACTTGACAGTGCTGTGAATGGCCAAAAAGCGAGCAAATGTTCTCACTGTGACAAAGTTCATGTAATGATGCCAGCTCTGAGTATACACATAAGGTAAGCTGTGTGTGTGGAGTGTGGGAGGAGGTCATACAGCACATCCAGCAACCTAATTTAGTCAGACACAGGCAGACTAATCGTATTTTCGAATCAAATCGAATTTCCACCAAATCTAGTTCAATCAATATTTCTCCCTAATAGATGGAAACGTACGTTTCCGAAATTGTTTCGAAAAATAATTATAATGTTTTTGTAACACATGAACCGGACTCCTCATGATCATCTCCGAATGACTTTATAATCTGTCGTTGGAATAAATTAACTTTGGGTTTAGTTTCGTGGCTCGTATAGGCCACCGTATACTATAAAAATTCAGGCCATGTTTGAAGTTCATGCGTGTGAAATCTACTTCAAATGAAGAGGTGTCTCAAAAACATATTGATTACATGAGATTATTGTACATATTTGGACAGTGATCATTGATCTATAATCAACTTGTTAAATTCAACTTATTGGGCAGAATACGACGGAAAAGGTTGACTGTTTGACCCCTCTTAAAACCAACTTTCCAATGTTTGTGTTATGATAATTTCTTAGTAATTAATTGTTATTATATTTATTATGTTCACTTCCGCAAAAGCGTCACTTAAAGACACAAACAACTGATGAATTTTGTCATGTTTACCTTCCTGGGCCCAAATGATGGGCTGTGAGTGTCACATTTGGGTAAATGTTTGTCGACCGTGGCGTCTACAGGGCCACATATGAACACACACCAGTGATAATTATTTATTCTATTATTTAAAGTTACTACATTATTTTGTTTGTTTTTCAGGACTCGCAAGTTGGGCTGTAAGTGTCACATCTGCGGTGCATGTTATAGTCGACCGTGGCTCCAACAGGGCCACATACGAACACACTGGAGTGATAATTTCTAAATCTGTCAATAAGTTATTACCGACGTTATTTTGTTTGTTTTTCAGGACTCACAAGTTGGGCTGTAGGTGTCACATCTGCTGTAAATGTTTCAGTCGACCGTGGCTTCTACAGAGCCACATACGAACACATGGGAGTGATAACTTATAAATCTATCATTAAGTTATTAATATGTTATTGTTTGGGTTTTTAGGACTCACAAGTTGGGCTGTAAGTGTCACATCTGCGGTGAATGTTTTAGTCGACACTGGCTTCTACAGGGCCACATACGAACACACGGGTGTGAACATTTCTAAATATTTCATTGGGTTATTACGTTATTTTGCTTGTTTTTCAGGACTCGCAAGTTGGGGTGCAATTGTCACATTTGCGGTAAATGTTTTAGTCGACCGTGGCTCCCACAGGGACCACATATATACGAATACACGCGAGAGATGATCTCTAAATCTTTCATCGAGTTAATATGTTATTCTGTTTATTTCTCAGGACTCACAAGCTGGGTTGCAAGTGTCACATCTGCGGTAAATGTTTCAGTCGACCGTGGCTTCTACAGGGTCATATTCGTACACACACGGGAGAAAAACCGTTTACCTGCCCGCAGTGTGGTAAAGCCTTTGCTGACAAGTCGAACCTGCGGGCACATGTCCAGACCCACTCGACAGTTAAACCTTACGTGTGCCAGAAATGCAAGAAAGCGTTCGCACTCAAGAGTTACCTATACAAACACGTGGAGTCAGCGTGCTACAGAGAAACCTGAAAACCCTCGGTTTCACCTGTCGATAGTCAAAGACGACAAACCTGTCACATTCTCACTCGACGGTTAACTCCTTGCGTGTGCCGGAAATGCAGAAAAGCGTTCACACTCAAGAGTTACTTATACAAACGCATGGAATATGCGTGCTCTATGGACAGATGGAGAAACGTGACACCCTCGGCTTCAGCAGTTCACCTGCCCGTAGTAAAAAAGGAACGTGAAAACCCTGCACATTCTTCCAGTGCGGTAAAGCATTCGCTGACAAGTCTCACCTGAGTGCACATATCCAGACTCACTACAGACTCACTGACAGTGAAAAATAAAAACCTTTACCTGCCGGGGCTGCCCTCGGCGTGGGAATGCTTTCGCCGACATCTGGACATGTCGAACCTGAGAGCACATATCTCGACTCACTCACTCTACATGGTGCTAGATAGGCAAGAAAGCTTTCGCACTGCAAAGTGTGCAAGCACATGGCGTGCTGCAAAGAAATGTTAACACTTTTCTAAACAAACATGGTGTCAACCAAATTCTGATTTGAATTCCATATAGTATTACTAGCAGTGAAGGGGTGTATGTGAAATGTCCCAGCCTTTTGGGGAATTTTGCCAATTTGAAGAAATAAGTTTTTGTATAAAAAAGTTGGATGTTTGGTAGCCTATCATTAGTTCCTCCGCCAAGGACATTTTGAAGAGATCACTGCTCTTGAGTATAGGGTTAAATCGGTCTCCCCAAACTTCAAATGATGCAATATTCATGCCAATGATGCCATAGTCGGTTAGTGATGCTATTCAAAAGTAAATCTTTTTTTTATCACCAATCAAGATTTGCTGCAGTCTCGACGGGCTTTTTACAAAATATTTCATAGTTATTGTAGCCCCAACTTTCACTAATCAGATAATTGTTTGTATCGTCCCTTTGTAAAGTCCACTGAACTATAATAATGTATGACTTTGTGCCTCTTATCAGTATATTTGGTAGCATCGCCAAAGTGTCTTGTACAGTTTCACATATTTCAGTTGTGTACCTAAAATGGATTATAAGTATTTACAAACAATCTCACGAAATCTCACGAAATACTTATACAAACATGCGGGGTATGCGTGTATGAAGCAACTGAAAATCCGTGATATACGGGAGTCATCCAAAGTGACCTTACAGCCTTACAAACATATTTTCCATCGGTGCCTCAAAATTGTGCCTTTAATAATTTCAAAAAATTGCCTATTTACCGTATAACTGTTTGTATTTTCGGTACATACTCCATGATACCCGCCCTATGTATGTGCGTGAGTGTCTGTGTAAAACTGTTTAATATGTATAGCACTTTATTAGTGGTAAGTTATTTGTTCATATCAAACGATGAGAACTGACGCTACTCTACGGCAGTGAATGGGCGTTAAGAGTATAGTCCGACAAGAAATGAACCTTGATATGTAATTGTAGAGAATTATTTTCAACATCATTAGCTGTACAGTAACTATCTGATACCCGTTCCTTGGGTATAATGGATGCACAGATCTTTGCGCACTTTTGAGCTTTCAAATAAATATATCTCGAATAAATATTTAAAATATCTGCTAATTGTTCTGCCAGTTGAAGCTCTGGTGCCTCGAAGTTCATTGTGCCAAATTTGGGACCGATACTCATGATCATAACATTTTTAGAGCCCTTTTCAGGGGGAAAATTAGGTCGGCGCTGCTTTGAAAAAAAAAATCCGATCATTGCGCACGTTGACACTAAATCGAACACAACAATGAAATTACACCAGTGTTTTGGGAAACAAATATCATGGGAACGAAAATATGGGAAGCTGCAACTTTTGAAATGAAATTACCAAATGAAACAAATCAAAACGATCATTACGCTAATTATAATTTGCTGTTTTCACGATTAATCTATAGATGCTTAGGCTTGGCTGCTAAGTGTAGGGCGCATGCGTCAAAACTATGTTAATTGACGATACATCACTTTTAATATTAATATTTATATAATATTTATATACAATTAATATTTGTGAAATTAGCAGAGAAGCACATTTGAACACCAATCTAATGACCTCACTGTTTCATGTTGTTTACAGAATAATTGGATGACTTATTTTTCCCTCAAAATTCCTTGGTTATGAAATCTCACGTAAACAGTCATTTTGAAGAAAAATATCACACAACCTTACGAAATTTGGCCAAGATTAGTGCGACGAAATGCAGATAGATTATATAAAGACGTCTTAGCTTTAGCCAATATGTGTAGATTTCACAATTGTTGCCAGATGCCGTTAAAATTGAGATTTTATTGAATTGAAATATCAATAGCTCAACACCGAACATGACATTCCGATGGGAATTTCACTAAAGACCGAGTTTAGTTTCACATCCTCTAAGTTTCTGAAGTTTCCATTTTGAGTTGTACTATTTGCCAATATTTATTTATTTGCTAATGTTTCGCCGGTGCTGTGGGCATGCCTGGCCCTATGCCCATCTGCCCACCCACCGCTCAGATGTGAAACGACGCCGTTTTGCAAGGACGGGTCTCTCCAGAAGTGAGTATTATCGGCGCCCACTGGCAGGGAGGGACAAACCTATAGCTTTTGGCGCCCCTGCATTTTTTTAGTACAGTTCATATGGGCCTAAATCACAATTTGGTGCCCCTATGCCCTTGCGCCGGGGGCAGCTTTCCCCTGCCCCCACCTCACTACGTCACTGCCTCCCAGTGTTCCCCTTTAAATGTTATTTTCGCTAAACCAGAACCCTTCACATGCGGATGTTTATAGATTATATGCACATATTGATATAACAATCAGCGTCTGAAGTAAAATGGCAACATGTTATTTAACAGAACAGAAGCAAAAATATTGTTAGAGTAGTTGCATTCCAAACATTTTGTTTGATTCAAAGTAACAAACATTCACGAGCTAAATAATCACATCGTGCAAACCAGAATATAACAAGATTTCACTCGCCCAAACACACTACAGTGATACGGCTCTAAGTTTCCTTTTTGTATCTCCCTTCCGAATCTTCCAAATACACCTCCTTCTCAGTGGACAGGTAGAAACAGTATTTTTTATAGCAAGTGTGCCATCTGCAAAGCGTCACATACATACATACATACATACATACATACATACATACATACATACATACATACATACATAGATCGGTCAACAATATTTGAGTTCTTTAGAATACCGATTTGCATAATCGTGTTTTGTTAGGTAACGGTCGCTTATATTCGTTGGTAAAGTTTCAATAATATATTTCGAACAATCTTGCTTAGAGTTTCTTAGAGTTTCTGCCGGATTTTCTTATTTATCCCAGTGGCATAGGTACCATTGACCCAGAAGTGGGGGCGCCCATTGGTTCACTCAAATGGACTATTGGCACCCCTTTCCAGCCGTTGAAATGGCCCTTAGATACCACAGGTCTCCCTAAAACACTTTACTCCCCCCCCCCCCCCCCCCCTTGGCCGAAACGGATTTTATTTCCTGTACTTATTATATGTTTGTAAATAGCCTGTACGCCTACAACTTTAAATTACTTTTAAGTGTAAGTCGTTTATTCATAAATATGGCATTTAAATTACCACTCCCCATACAATCATATTCTGTGTAATAGAAACATTTCTTTCATTTTATTCAATTATTAATATAATTTATGCAATAAGATCTAAACCCACTCACTTTTCTGACGTTCGGTAATTCGAAATAATATTATCTTGTATTAAACTATATACTCTATACATATTCAAATGTGCCTATGCTAGCAATACTAGTTAATAAAAAAAAATTATTCAGTAATCTTGACATTTATATGAGTAGGCTACTAAATATTGGTAAAAATGATAAAAACAAAAATTATTCCAACCATACCCCTCCCCCATTTCACTTTTCTAATATATCTGGTAATTCAAAATACCGTGTTACCCTGTTATACTATGCATATCTAAATGTGCCTGTTCATTATACGTGCACTATACCAATTTTTAAATTGTTTTATTTAGTAATTTTGACATTTATATGGGAAGTAAATATTGATCATGTTAAAGAAAAAGTCCGAAGATTGTCCCTCCTGAATTCATTTTTGTAACGTACGGTTTAGTACTTTCTGTTATATTATGCATATCCATGAGATGTGCCTAATTTTATACTTGCAATAGTAATTTATAATTGATTGATTCAGTGATATTGACATTGATACTGTTATGCAGGCTGCCCAACTATCCCATATCGTCCGGGGGTCTCCCAGATTTTAGACCATCCTCCCTGACTCTCACAATCACATGTATTTCTGTAGGCTGACAACTATCCCGGATCGTCCGGCAGTCTCCCTGATTTGAGACCATTCTCCCTGACTCCCACAATTACATGTATTTCTGTAGGCTGCCCAACTATTCCGGATCGTCCGGGAGTCTCCAAGATTTTGAATCCTCCTCCCTGACTCCCACAATCACATGTATTTCTGCAGACTGCCCAACTATCCCGGATCGTCCGGGAGTCTCCATATTTGAGCCCATCCTCCCTATTTCTGTAGGCTGCCCAACTATCCCGGATCGTCCGGGAGTCTCCCAGAAAAAAATCTACTGGAAATGAGTTTCTCCAGGTATTATTAATGTTAAAGAAATAGTTCAAAACATCCCTCTCCTCAATTCACTCAATTCATATATATATACTTGCAAAACTAATTTATGAAATATTAATGTATTCAGTAAACTTAGATTTAGATGTTGAAGCAGTTTCAAGCAATAACGTTGCGCAATATTTATCAAAATACAGAACACGAAATGTTCGCTTTATTTTAAAAATATAATATTTAAACAGTATTAAATTTAAGTGTTCAAAAAGGGACAATTCAAATATTCGTGTTGCCAATATACATATTTAGATTTATACCGAAATGGCCTGCATGCATTAAATTGTTACTTACAGTTGACATTTAGGCTAGCACTAGAATGCTATAGAAGGGGAGAAACTTTAAGAGGTGCCAGCACACCAGTTGTTCTTTTTTTGGTCCGGGGAATTGGTTGGGAAGATGAGAAGTAGAACCTCAAGAGGGGGGGGGGGGGGGAATTGGAGCTATGTCTTCTGCTTTTCTCTCTTATATAACTTATCCTCCAGCAATATTATTTTAAACCTACCGGTTCTCTTATCATTATATTCACCATGAGTTATATTCAAATAATATGATATTATGTGCTATAGCGCAAACTGTTAATAAATATTTATTTGTATGTTTGTTTTATTCATATATTTATTACTTTTTTATTTTTTCAAAGCCTTATTATATTTCATTGAAGCCTTATTATATATAAGAATATGATATGAGAACAAAGCACATGAACCTTCTGGAATGTTTCTATTGATATCTAAACAAAATATCCATGCCGTTTCCTTAACAGTTTTATATAGAAAATCCCATATTGTATTGCTTCTTACACCACCTTTATATAAATATGGTCCCACCCGCAATTCTTATGTTCACTATATATATGACGACTGGCTTTCATGTTAATTTTTTAAAAACAAATTATCAAAATCGAAGATTTTATTCAGGTAATTTTTGGTCGTAATGACTTTCAACGAGTCACTGGTTAAGGAAGTGGTTTTCTGCAGCGTACAGCTTTTCTCAATGATCATAAACCTTTCAACAGTAGTTTTATTAGTTCGTTTGTACTGGTAAATGAAATATGTGCATTAAACCCAAATATTAGTAAATATTTAAATATTTTAAATAATATTGTAGCTGTGTACGAGTTGTAAATATTTTGGTTACTGAGAAAATCATATAAAAATAATCTGATTGCAATAATGGTGAATGCGAAAGAAAATTACACTTTGGATGTTTGTCCTTTCAAATGTCGTATTTTATGTAGTTATGCATTGTCATATTAAAAAAAATACTCATGGAAAAATCTGAAATCGAATCATCTCACCTGAGTCACCTCTTATCAAATTGAAATCCGCTCTATAAATAGAGAATACTCACCAGATGCGCGGAATGACGTCATAATAGAAGGTTTGAGCGGACCGAGGCGAAGCCGACGTCTGTTGCCTTCTATTGTGACGTCAGACCGGCCGTAATTCGAAAACAAAGGCCCAATTCATCTGGTCATTATTACCATTCATAAACCCTACATTTTTATTTCAAAAATATATAAAAATCGGTTTTCACACAACAAACTGGATTTTAATGAATTCGCCTTACATTTGGGACATTTGGCAGACGGTCTTATTGTGGACTTGAAACCGGTCCTAAATTACTTTCTACAGTGTATTGACAATGTTCAGTGTGATGTTTTGTTTTCACTCCAATTACGTTTTGTTTACCTGTATACTGTATATCTTATGTTTTACATCGAGTTTGTTGTTGTTTTCACACCAGGGAGGAGTTGTTTACATGTCACACTGAACATCGTCAATAGGTAGATCACGCAATGATTTTTTTCTCTTTTATTGGTTGGCGAGCCCACTGGCTCACCAATTCTCAAAAATATATATACAGTATCTCACATAATTGTTGAAATAAAAGGTAATAACAAATTGTCTTTGATGTATGAGTTAATAAGCTTTTTAGACAAAATAATAACTCACGTATTATTGATAATTGAAACTATTTCAAGAATATATTACCAGTGTACGTATTTACAAAATAGATTAATATATACATATGATATCTGCCTCGGACATTCTACCTTCACTTTCGTAATAGGTCTTATGTTAAAATATAGTTAATTTGAGCCTAAATACTGGAATTTCTAAATTGGAGATATTCTTTGACGATTGTTATTTGAATAACCAAATAATAGGCCTAGTGCTTACATGCTTTCAGCTTATCAAATAAAATATTAACCGGTGTCTAGATGGTAATTATAGCTATGATCTCTGTCAACTGAAAGTAAAACATTGCTCTGTCCAAATAATTCGAAAAATTGTTGAAGGTTGTTATATTTGCGGTAAACTTCATAAATAAGTTGAATCTTCTTTTTCATGGAATTTTGGACAAAATTCATAATATTAATTGTCCCATCATCAACAAGGAAGTAATTGCGACTTTTCCAAATTACACATTTATAAACATTCATAATGAAATATTTAAGGACACCATCTTTATGTCAGCTGATGTGCAGAACTTACAAGGTATTTTCCTATTGGATGTTTGTATTGTATGGTATCGATTGTACTCTT
>JAODUJ010215664.1:0-10526 GCA_027564615.1 Psolus chitonoides
GGACGACGAGCTTTTAGGGGACGGGACGTGGGGTTGTGGGGGGGGGTTGGCATTTTTTGGGGCTCGAAATGTAACAATGATATATATGGTGTAGGGATCTACAAGCCTGAGGAAATCCTACACAACAGTGGTCGAATCGTGTCGCAAACGCTCGGTGATCGATGTTATTTCACATTTCTTGCATTTTCCACCATGACTGCTATCTTGACTTCACCTAGATATGATAGATATCAAGTTAAGTTATTTGTTTCATCGTATTATGAGAATTTAATGATAGCCTAATATATTTTCTAGCTCGTTGCTTGAGGGAGCAGATCTTCAAAACCGGTATTTTTCTTGTCCGAGTTGGGATTCGGGATTTTCAAGCAAACTCGGGATAATCCCTACGAAATCGAGATCGTCCGTATGTTCCTACTCCATTGTTCAATACTGAGCACTAAGCATACAAGATGACAGTAGGTACCATTTTTAAGTCTTTGTTATAACCCGGCACGGAGTCGAACTCAGGACTTCCCTGCGGCAAGGCCGATACTCTAACCACGTGACTATGCAGTCGGTTAAAGCCTGACTGAGGAAAAAAAGAAGCACCTTATGCCACTAGTTTGAACTCTGATTGACCTCAGTCGGGGTAACACATAACTACAGACGCATTCAATATGGTATGTCAGTTACACTATACAACTGCGAGACCTCCTGAACGTTGCTACAGTCGCTGTTACTCAAACTTCATCATTGATAACAGGGTTGCTGATTGTAGCTTTCTTTTTCTTGAGTCTCGCCGGATTTGATACATATCACTAAAAACATATCACCATGTTCTCGTGATTATTCGATCTTTGCCCAGAACATGCACGTTTTGAAAAATGGCGCTTACGGCAGCTCACTGCAACTACCTGCAGGCAACCGTGGTCTGAAGTTTTAACGATTTAGCAAATAACATGTCCCAGTATATCATCAGGTTGTTTGTGCAGTGTCTAGTAATAGGTCGAATGTACCTAGTCTTAAGTGAATCATTTGAAGTGGGCACTTGTGTGACGTCACACGACAAATCTGATAGATAATTAAACACGAAAGAATCTATTACCCTTTTGTCAATATACATTCAACCCAATAACGTGAATACGACATTTAAATTATTACGTCGACGATACTACGATGTTAACTGAAGGACCGTGCGGCAACGTTGAAGTGTTTCTGGTTCAAATCTGACGATGGAACAGCGGGCAACAATGTTGAGTGTTTCTAGTTCGGATCTAGTGATTAAACAGCCTGTGACAATGTTGAGTGTTCCCGGTTCGAATCTAACGATGAAACATCGTATAGTAATGCTGACAGTTTCTGGAGATTATATTCATATTCCGACGAGTAATTTTGTTCATGTCTTACAGAATTATATAAAACCAATATAATATTACACAATTTCATAGGAGATCACCAACAACGGTGAACGGTTTTCCATCATGAAACCCAAGTAGCGCGCAAAACTATAGAATACAGCTAGAAATCAATTATAATACTGCGCGTTAATTGCTGGCATAGAGTTAGTGACATTTAGCCAAATCAATCAACCGTTCATATTCAACTGTCAATATAAATTACGTTAAATGTTACGCAGTTTAAAGTCCAAATAGTGCTTCGCCTTCGGGTTATGAGTTTCTCTTTCGCGATATCTAATTTACACTATTCAGCGCTGTATACAGAACATACAATTAGAACATGTGAGCTTCACGTGGATATGGAAGGGGAATGGTAGTAGCCTACCGGTATCAATTAACGTCAAATAATATTATTTCCGTTTAATTCCCTTCCGGATGGTAAAACACAGAAAGCAATTTTATAGCAATTCTGTATATTCGGAGTGGATAGGTCTGAATGTGGCTTGTCTATTAGTAGTATGTGCAAGGAGGCTTGAAGGTTTATATCTGCGTTCGACATAACTTTGTATTCAGGTACTGTAGGCATTATATCCTGGACAATCGCTAAGTACAACCCAAACGAAGGCAAAGTGATTCTCAACAGCTAGGCCTACATCTTTGCGGTTTATTACACATCTGCTGTCAACGGTGCAGTGGTAATTGTGGAATATTGCGTTTCTTTTGGCTATTCTGCAATTATAAACATTACTACGGTCAACATCTTGATCGCATGTTATTGCAATATAAATGTCTTTTTTCTTCAATCCTCTGGAAGTGTTACTCTCATAAATGCCATCGTCAGGGGTTAGTCGTGAAAATGACAGAATTACGGAATCTGCAAGACACCACGTTAGCCAAATAATTTGCAATGTGCCTCGACTACAACACTAAATAGAAGTAATGGTGAAAACTGCAAGGCATATGGCATAGTAAGAATGAATCCACACTCAAGTCGATTTCTCAAATTGCAACAGTACGTCGCATCTAATATCATTATACATCCCGTAGATCAATTATCAAGCAGAGAAAAAAAAACAGTATCGAAGGATTCAAAGTCAGGCTAAAAGATTCTATTTCAGCTACCAGACTTGATTTTTAGTGTAGTGTAATACTGACGGCATGTTATGACACTGTGAAATTCATACAAAACGATAGTCCATAAATAAGGTAATTACTTCAATTTATCATAACTGAAGCTCACAACAGTAGATTCATTGTATCTAAAAATAATAATTATGGCAGAATCATTCAAAAGTGACATTTTCATTATGTTTCTATCTTATAAGGTCATGGAGAAATGCGGTATGAATATATTTCAGTTATTTTTATACTCCCGGCTGAGATGTGGGATTTCTCAAAATGCAACAGTAGGGCCTACGTCGCATCTAGTATCATTATACATCCCGTAGATCTGTAGATCAATTATCAGAATTTAAAGTCAGGCTGGAAGATCCTATTTTAGCTACCAGACTAATGTGGTAATTAGATCAATTCTGATTAGAAGTCACTACGTATCGATATATCATTAACCAGCCCTGTCACCCTGGCCCCCCTCCCAAAACAAACGGGGAAAAAACGAAAAGCAATGATATTACTTCACAGTGACTATACTCACAGTCGGACGTATCAGCCCAAGATTGTTTATTTGTTATGAAAGCTCCGAGAGTCAATTTTTACTCCCTAACAATGACGTCAGATTTATGTGACGTAGGACAATTTATCAAATATACTTATTTCAAATAGGCTATCTTTCAAATAAATTATAAATGAAATTAGAACAAACTCCGATCGTGAACTATCCGAGGACACGTTGGGTCGGAAACATGATCAATCTATCAGGCAGGATTGAAAAACAAGAAAAAAATAGGGTCAATTATTAAATAATATAATTTGTATCAGTTGAAATATTTTTGTATGAAAATCTCCAGAACACTAGTAATATTTCTATCTAGTAGGGTGTAGACTTTTATGAGGGCTTTAAGTGGGTTTAATGTAATAATAAAACTTTGATGGAATCGAAATATTTTTACCATAAAATAAACGGTCTACATAGAAAACCTATTGCACAAACTTTGACATTTAGTTCGCAAGATTCGTTGATGGAATAACGTGGTATGACTACCATCCTAAATATTAATATAAAAAAATCAATTATCGAACTAAAAAAATTGCGGAAAAGACGTCTCATCTATACTTGGGTATTCTTTAATTCTTCATATTTTCAAATCAATAAATATGGATTATTATGGCGTCTGTGTCGTTGTGCGATCCGTTGGTTTTCGCAGAAATTATTTGACTAAATCTATCTATGATGATATTCTCAACATGCAAAGAGTCAATTCCGTCTTCAACGAGTGGTAACCGTCCATAACCACTTTTTAAATGGAGTAACATGCCATTCATTTTTATTTCATTTTGCTCTCGTGTCGAAAAAAAGTCAACAAGAAAAATTACTGTAGGCTATTTCTAGCTGCTACTCTACTCAGATTTGGACACTGAAAGCAAGTTTTGAAAGCCTTTTTTCAAGTGATTTACTTTGCATTTATAGGGTATACGTTATAAAATGATACAATAGTTATCCTATTTACAATGGTAACATTTTACCACGATTTTTGTTTTTTCCACTTTTAATCTATTTGAATGAATCATTCAGAAAGATAACTTAAATTAGAATAGCCTATATCTACATTCACACACGACTCCTTACAATAACGTTGTCTTCAGCAGTGCTGAACATAGCAAATCCATTTTTAACGCTAACCATTTTTTCTCATATTTAAATGTAAAATGCGGTATTCAAGTCGAAGTAGGTCTACATGGATACTATTTGACAAATTAAAAATTCTACAGTTCTGTCTCAAGCCCGACCGAAGTAAATAACTATACTGAAACGCTAAAATTATCATCGAATTATGCATTGTCAGCAGAATTATTTTAAATGGTACTAATTGGAGAAGAAACAAAAGTGAACTTACCTGGACAGCAAATTCCGGTTTATTTGTTTCCTTAGATAATTTTCCTTCGTACTTCAGTTTGTCCGTCACTGGTTGCGATTAATTCCGGAAACAGTCTATCAAAACCTTCCTTGGAGGCAACAATTCCAACCCAGAGTCAGCTCAAAATGATCGTATGACAGAAAAGGTTCTCCGTCAGTCAAGGAGTTAATACTATCAGCGCAACCGAAGTCACTTGCTATGCTCATCGATTAGTTTGTGCGCAGCGAAAAAGTTAATAAACGCGGTCTGAGTCTGCGCAGTGTCTCAGTTACTCGAGGGCCAATCAGCTCTGAGATGAGATATGTCGTCTCAGAAGATATTGAAGACTCCTGCGGTTTAACAGCATTGATAAATTTCAATAAACGAATTGGATTATAGCTATTTCCGTCGTTTTGTATAGACCCGAGAGAGAATGATGTCTGCATCCAATTGCGAAAGTTAATTTAGAAGTCTTTTTTAATAAGGAAAGTTTGTGGGTATATAAAATTGATCGGACGAGTTAGGTTGCATTTCTTGAGTCTTTCGTAAGGTTTGCGTTTTTCTCACAGAAAACGTTCAGATCGAACAAAATGAATATCCTCATTTGGTTTGGACTTGAAAGAAATTAGATTGAAGACAGTTTTTGGTGAATGTCACTCGTGGTCATTTGACGAGCTTGAAACGCCAACAGTAAATATACCGAACGTTACTCAATGTTTCCTGTTTCTAAAACATCCCATGTAGCATTTAATTGCTCTATTCCCATACCCCACCAGTATCTAGCGGGGAAACAAGGGCAATGTGACTCTAACTTCTTCGGTATTGTACCTTACCAAGGAATATGAATATTTATCATAAAGATGCGACAGCTCGCCGAAAAAGTGTGACGCGCGTGAAGACGCACTAGGAGATATTATGGGATATTTCCTGCGTGACTGAATCTATTGCTTGCACAACAAGATATCGCTAAATAATACTAAAAGCAAGTCACGCAGGCATTATTTTGGGAGGGCGCACTTATAACTATTAATGCGCATGTGCATAGGAAGGGCTGCACTGCGCAACAAGCAAATTATTCTCAAAATATACATAACATATACATATATAACATAAACGTACTGTTACGCAGACAAACATGGTGATCCCCATGGACGACGCGCTCGTCAAAAAAACGTTACATAGCAACACACAGTAAGGTATGGAAGCTGTCGTGTCTTGTCGTAGATGTCTTGGGCCTTACCGACACTCATCTTTTCTTTCTTAATAGAACAATTCTATATTACACAAGTCACTGCTCAACTTCATTCCGCGTCTGTCATAACCAGTGTTGTCATTCCTTTTTTTAATTAGTCAAGAAAGTGTCGAATAAATGGTCATGAATATTGGTTATCTTCGGAACTACAGAATGGTCACACAGTGGATCTCTGACATAGGTGATAGAGGTATTCGACATAGTATCGGAAGGTAGTGTGGAACTGGTATATTAGGAGCCTATAGCATGGCGAATTGTTTTGGAGTAGGTTTGATACCAAGAATCGATTCGCCGCCCGAGTTCAGCCCGCAGATCGTATTTTGTTTAGGTTTGCTCTAACCCCATTGAACTACGGGTGAGGACGTCTAGTTCATGATGTTTATCAGGTATACCAATTCGTCTCTTTCCTCTTTGCTGACCTCCTAAGGCACCTCTCATTAATCCAGGATTCCTCAATAAGAGGCCAATCCATTTCTTCTGCCGTTTGTTTCTCTCTCTCTCTTAAACCATATCCGGGGTGAGTAGCTGTTGACATTGAATAACAGGTTGTCTTGCAGTGACCAGTCCAGTCCGTCCACTGTCCAAGATTCAATGTTTGATATCCAGTTGATGCCTGGATTGCCACATCGCTTTTGGTCAGGAATTTCTCTTTCGATAGCAGTGAGGACTGAGCTGTCAGAACGACGCTTCCAATGGCCATATTTACTTTCGCCTTTGTAGAGCATTGAGCAGACCATTGCACTCATTCACTCGGACCCAGTCATTTGTTCTTCTCTCTGTCCAGCTCACACGTGGTACCTTCGTCAAACCCGCAGCTCGGAAGAATTTATAGCTCTTTCCTCTGCCTTCTTTAATAAAAATGAAAATGGGTCAGAAAGGACAATGACCCTCACTGAAGATCCTGCAACCGCAACAAACAAATAGAATAAAGAACAGACAACCCACAACAACATCTAGAATACCACAGCTATGCGGAGGAAGCTGTCATAGGATGCATTCGTAAAATCATTCAAACTTGTCGATATTACAACATATTCTATAAGTCTGTTCCAAATGGTGCCAGTATTGATCTTCGTTTACTCAAAGCATCACACATTTTGGTTGTTTTCCTAGCGTTCAAACCACAACCACATTTCGAAACCATAATGCCCTCGTATCTTCTTTATGGTAGCGTACCACCATTAATTTTCCCACTGACTTACATACTAAATCGGCCCTCTTCGAGGGCCTGGTGAGCCCATCAGTTTTCAATAAGCATATGCCACCCATCATCCTAAAGCCGACACGTGTGCGTAGTAGAGCGTAGTAGCCTAGTGGTTAAGGCATCGGACTGATAATCTATGTATCGCATTTTCGAATCCTGGTCCGGATCGCTACGTCGTGTTTCTAGGAAAGACACTTTATCCCGACCGCCTCTCTCCACCCGGGTGCCCAAATGTGTACATGTGAGGTGTAGCTTGTGAATTGGAGCGCGGATCTCAGCAGCCCTTGTACCCACGTATGTGTGGGTTCACATGTGTGGTTTACCATGTGTTATGTGTTATTACCCTTCTCCAGTAGTTACTGTACCAACTTTACGCGTATCGGGTGGTGGTTCGGACGAGTTACACCAATGACCAGCGGTAATGGATGTGAAGCGCATTGAAACGTATATACGTAAAAAATGCGCTATATAAATGATCACTATTAGGTGTGCCCATCATGTCTCTTACAAATGTTAATATCATGACCGATTACACTTCGAGATACAAGAGGTTGAAGTTAGCATGTGTGGTTTTGGCACCTTTCCGCTGTCGGAAATCCAAATGGGCCCATTTCTAAAAGTGAAATTTGAAATGGTCAACATCGGGCTCGTTTACTCACAAACTCACACCATTTGTACTTTCAAATATGTTCTTCCACTTGGAGGGGAAATCGTAACCAACTAAGGTCGGAAAACACCTAAAAATGGGCAAATAACCATTCTTGAGAAATAGTTCTTGAGGAGAACACTTATCAGGATGAAAATTAATCTAATGGCGGTGCGATACTTATGTATAAGTATCATAGCCTCGTACAAAGCCACAACGGAGATTACGTTATACACACCATATCACACTGACAGTTTACGGGTTTTGTAATAGCTATTAGGGTTTTCTTGCCACTGAGACGTATACTTGTGCACGTTATAAGTATACACGGATAAACTATTTACAATATAAATCTGTAACGGCACTGTCTGCCCCACATATATAACCTATATTAACTTTTGGTATCACCCGGAAAAAATGTAAAGCAATGTCTTATGTATACACAGCAATGTAAAATGAACCGACAATGAGGACTGTAAATTACTGACAGAACGGTGTGGCATTTCGGAAAAATGTACTGAACTGCACATTGGTAATAGGTAATAGGAATACACTGTATCGTCACACAGGATATGTAGAAGGATATGTGTATTATAGGCACACTTGTTTACATTTCGATACTGGGATAAAACACAGTCTATAGCCATTTACCAATTCGGCTGGTGCATATTGTGAATAAAAGAAGGCCGAGGAGGTGGCAATACATCCAAATAGCCTTGCCAACAAGTCTTTGGTGGGCTGGTCCCCAGGAAACAATGTGGATAGACAACATTCATAAATGGACCAACTTACCAAAAGGGACTGCTCCTTGAAAGTCTTTTGATATCCTGCGCAGACTGCGCTCATGGCCTAGATGGGTTGTGATAACTGAATGAATGGGTAGAATTTAACTAAATTGAATGTACCAATTATTCTAGTGGGCCGAAGGAGGGGTTAACTGCACACCGGGAATACACTTCTAATCATCGTTACCATATCGAGAAACGTAGAAAACTACGTTAACACGAGTGTCCCAAGTACCATTACTATGCAAATTAGTACCGCCATTATCTGAAAATCTATTTTTGACTATATCTCAACCAATATTGTAAATAGCTGTATATGTAAGGTGCCTAGAATCATGTTTGAAGTAAGGTGCCTGGACCCACGATGAGCTGCGTTAACACGAATGGCGCATGTACCATTAATATGCAAATTAGTACCGCTATTATCTAAAAATCTATTTTTTACTGTATCTCAACCAATAATGTAAATAGCTGTATAATTAAGGTGCCTAGACTCATGTTTTAAGTAAGGCGCCTAGACCCACGATGAGCTACGTTAACACGAATGTCTCGCGTACCATTAATATGCAAATTAGTACCGCTATTATCTGAAATCTATTCTTCACTGTATCTCAACCAATAGTGTAAATAGCTGTATAATTAAGGTGCCTAGAGCCATGTTCCGAGGGTCAAAGAAAATATTAAAATGATTTGTGAAGTGAACATATGTGTACTTGTCATAATATTATACAAATTAGTGCCGCCATTACTGTTTTTTTTTATACTATACCTCGGTCACAAAACTGTAGTTATACGTTACATCTGTATAATCTAGCACCAATATAGAATCAGTAAGGTAGAATAAAGTGGTTAACAACGATGTGTAATCATGTATACAGGTATGTATGTGACACGAGTTGCCAGTGTCCCCCAGAAAAAAATTAGAACCTCAAACGCATATTTCATCACCAAAAAATAGTTTGCTCGAGTTTAAAAAAACTGTGGTGTTTTAATATATTATATCGATAAGAGTTTGACATATACCCACAACGATACATCATAAATAGTTTACGGTGTACTTCTCCTTCTGAGGTACCACGCAACGAGTGAAGAGGATCTAGCTCCGAATAGAGCCGCTGGCAACAGGTCAATTGTCTACACATCCACGACACAATTATCCATAGATGTACGTCCGGCGACACTTATACTGAGGTCCAATTGTCCAATACTCTAATAACAATTTATTTACAAAATATTACATTTCCAAGTAGCATGCATTGAAAATTAGCCTTTACTTTTGAATTCTTTTTATCCAAACTACGACGATTTCATCCCTTAGCTGGAGGCGGGAAGTCAAATGTTGAGCTGATGTCAGTCCAGGATTTGTTTCAGTTACGCTCTTTGGTATTCTGCCTCACAAACAAGTCCATGGCTCCCATTACGCCACTCAGTTATGTTTTCTGCACTCTAATAAAAAAAGGGTAAAATCTACACAACCGGTATCACTAGTGCCCCTATCCCGAAATGTGTAGAAATTACACGACGATTGTACACAGTTTGTGTAGATATTTACACGACTTTATGTAGGAATGACACAAACTGCGTACAATTGTTGTGTAATTTCTACACATTTCGAGATAGGTGCGCTAGTAACACCGGTTGTGTAGATGTTACACGTCCATTTTTTAGAGTGTGCTTTCCTCTTCCGATCCGCATAAAGACGTCTATTCTTGAGTTCATCGAGCATACCCCTTCTTCTTCCTCCTCTTGATCGCTTTCCCTCCATCTGTCCTTCTAACACATATCTCATTAGACCCGGAGTCCTCAAGATGTGACCAACCCAATTCGTCTTTCGATTTATAATCGTGTCCAGCATTGAATGTTTCCTCATTTGTTTTCTTATCTTTCCAGCTTACTTTCTCCGTTCTTCGCCACACCCACATTGCAAAAGCTAACTTTCTTCAATCATCTTTCTGCAATGTATATGTCTACAGTAGTTCAAACCCTCTTCAAAACACAATTTCACAAAGGCATATTACCAGAACCTTTCACTAATTACGATATTGCAGGTTGAAACCAAACATAACTGGCGATATTCTCCAGCCTACTGCGCAGGCGCTAAGGCTGCCATGTTGGTATTTTTACGCGTGTGTTCTAGAGACGAATTCACACCACGCGTACGCTAACATTTTTCCGAAGACTGGAAAAAATGTAAATATGTTGGCAGTCTTCTAGACACAGCAGAAGACATAAAGCGGAGAAAACAACTA
>JAODUJ010215775.1:0-10525 GCA_027564615.1 Psolus chitonoides
CGGCAGTATAGGACATTTTTGTGGGCCCTACAGAAATAGATGTTTAAACATTATGAGCTAATAAAATGCAGAAGAAAGAGATTTATACTTGATATCATCTACTGTTATCCAATTTGTTTTCTATAGTTGGAACAAACTTTTTAACTCAGATTGAGGCTTTAAGCTATACAAAACATTATGTTTTCTTTATACAGAATGTCCGGATAGTTACCAGGTTGGCCACGATGATCAATGCTACTTCTTTCAAACCGAGGCAAAGACTTTTGAAGATGCGCGTAGTCATTGTATGACAGCAAATAACAGTGATCTGGTGATAATTGATTCAGCCGAAGAGTTAAATTACCTCATGAACATCACAGACGGCAGCAGTGATTGGTTATGGATCGGTGAGTATATAGCACCACATTGTAGGAAATCATGATACAAAAACAAGAGTATTTCATTACTTAAGCCACATGACTTTCATTGTTTGATCTGTTTTGACCTCCAACAATGTTGGAGCTCTACAAAAACATGCATACACTACATGCATGCATACGCAAGAATAATATGCTATACCTAGTATAACATATCTACACGTTGACACTATTCAGTTCTCGTGTTTAGAAATGATCGTGTGATTCGTGTCACATATACACTATACAGTTAGTTAGTTAAGGTGATATATTTCAGACAACGATAACAGAATACAACGACGACAAAAGCGAGCAGAGTAGAGTACATAAAAACAAAGAGGTAATATGAACTACTAAACACAACAAGAAAGAGGCTAAGACACGTTCATGAAAATACATAATATACAAACAATGAACCACACACCACTAGATGCGTACGTTAGGGTTAGGGTTAGGCGGTTCGTAGCTTAGAACATTAACATGTCGAATTGTGGACATGTCAGTAGCTTAGTAGCGGTTGGACATGTACGTGTTTTAGTGGCACTAAGCTTGAACCATAATGTACGAATTGGCTGCAATGAGGATTATTGCTTAACTTTTTGAAAAGTATGTAACTGTTGCAAAAGCAGCCTCGCATATAGACGTTGCATCACTCTGCCAGAAATTGAGTTCATTTCGGAAATCAATTCTCGCATAGCGATCACGAATGTCTCTCGTTAAAGTACATAAACATATTCCACATATACCCATATGTACACCGCCAGCGAAGGAACAATGACAAACCATGAGTAAATTCAATCTGGTGGATACGACATGTACATAAATCAAGCAACTATCCTCCTCTCCCATTTTCTTCTTAATTGGACACATCAGGCAAGAAACACAAATAAAAACGTTTATTTGGTATACAGTGTTAGCTGATGGCATTTGCTTTTTGATAATGAAACTATTTCATCTACTATGTTTTTGTCACCATTTAGGCAATATTTTGTGAGTCACTATTAATTAATAGGAGAATTATATGCCATGGAATTTTCTTTCTGATATAGGCAGAATTGTTTGGTACACATCTTCTCAAGATTTTATCAAAAAAGCTTGTTTAAATCACGAGTTATCCATGTTTGAATCTCAGAACCGGAGGCTGTCATTTATGTCTAAGATAAATGAAAACAGACTTAAGTAAGTGAAACTGTGATGGCACACGCATACCAGTATCAATAATTGTATTTTATTTCATTGTTCTCTCGATGTATGGATTTCATGATTAAAAATCATATGCTTCTTGTGTTAAATTATGAAGTGTAATACTCAAATATGTAATAACAATACATAAAATTCAATTGGTGCAATCTGTCCTTAAAATACTTTAGAACTAATTATAAAGAAAACCTAAGGATTACATTTTCAAGTGTGTAGGTAACATCACAATCTGTATCGAAATGTCAGTTCCCATGCTCGAACTTTAAATTAAAATATCTCAACAATATGGTTGGCTGATAATTATTTGGTGAGGATGTTCTTCTCATGTTGCTTTTTCCCCACATTTAATAATTTGGTTTTAAAACATCCAGGATTTAATTCTTCTTTAAAATCTATATACATTACCAGGTTACTTTGATGTTTCCGTTGAGGGTAACTGGAAGTGGGTCAACTGCAAAAGTCCTGATGAATGGCAGAGGGGTCTGTGGGCCGACGGAGAACCAGTCAACGATGCAGAGGACTGTGCAGCCCTTATACATACCAATGGATCGATTGTAGATGATGATTGTAACACGTCCCGACCCTTCATTTGTGAGGTCACTGTGAAAGGTATAAATGCGAAAATTCATCATATTGCTTACAAATTTAATAATAGCAACATTTCAGGAATTAATAAAGCATATTCCAAAGTGTATGTTCAGGAAATTGTTAGAACAATAAAACCGTCTGAGGTTTATATTTTCCATCAATTTCTTTTACATAGCAAGTGGAAATTATTAATCGTTGCTTTTTGGACGAATAAAACTTCAGAGTGGCTAGAGGATTTCGGTATGCTGAATTTAATTCCAAGCAAGACTAGTTTTTAGCCTATTAGGCCAAATGTTTATCGTTTTATACAACGTTATTATTTTCGTGGAATTCTCCGAAGGCGTTTGCAAATGGAATAAGAAATCGCGACTTGTAAACACAACGTAGAACGACGAAAATAATTCTATAATGTTTTCGGCTTGTTAACAATTACAAATCTCTCCGAAGAAACAAAAAAGAGATTTCCTATGTGTTGAGATCAATTTACACTCCTAAATCACCCTTTTGATGAAAAGCCCATTGAGACTAAATTAATACTTGCATCGACCAACCTATGTCATGGTAGCCACCCAATCCAGATAGAGGATCTAGGATTTATAAATAGGTGGATTCTGTCACACTCTTCGTATTGGAGACTTTGCGTTCGAACAGCGTAGGTGATCTGTTCGGTAAAAACGAAAAAGTGTTTCTTTAGCGGAATGGCTGTAATTGTGAGACGTCATTAGAAGACGGATGATGGTAAATGTAGATTGATAATGGTTGTCCGTCGTGAAACGAGGAGGGCAGCACCCGAAGGAGCACCTATAAGGACAAGTTGTTGCCCAGGCAACACGCCCAGGCAGAATGCCTTGCCTAAGGGCACCACGAAAAAGCTGAGCGGTCCTGGGAGGATTGGAACTCGCAACATTTCGATCTGTAATCCGGAGCTCTACAGACTGAGCTATCCACCCTCTTAATGTAGATTAGTGCAATAGCGTAATGGTGTGTTCGATACTCTTACATCCCAAAATTCAATGAGTTTTGGAAGATTATTACCACCTTTTTTTCTAAAAATAAATGAAACATGGAAGAATTGGGTTGGAAAAGATATTGAAATATGTTTGGTACATAATTTGTTTGTGTTTTAGAATTCTCCAGAGATGAGGCCAACGTTCAGAATGTGTTTGCAGTTCCCATATCCTGGACTGAAACCAATGTGACCTGGGAAGTGTCAGATGTGAACTGTGACGTATATGGCTACAGTGTGTACTACACTTCCAGGATTAGTGGTAACATGTCTGTCGCTATAGTCGATGGAGGAGAAGCCAGCGGTATAACCCTGGAGGACTTAGATATCGGTGTGATCTACGACATCAGTGTTGCTGCCCTACAGATTGACAGGGAACTTCCCGAAGTTGGTCCGATTGCAGGTACACAAATTAGATGCTGGTAAAAGGACAATTTGGTGGTTTCCTCAGATATTTTGGCGAAGATGCTCTGTTGTTTAATTACGTCTTGGGCCGGCATTATTTGACGTGGAGTGGTGGAATTGTCTAACATGAAAACAAAACCTGGGTATCCGGCTAGCCTATATGTAACTGGTAGCCTGTATGGGGATGGAAAGGGTATAGTAAGTCAGATAAGGTATGTATCTTGTGTGAGCAAATTAATTCCATTTCTTCTTCTGATATTTGTGAATCACCGCAGCTGTAATATCGTCTTGATAGCTCTGTACTGTACTGTAGTGTATGATACATTGGTTCATGGAGTTAATGGAGAGTGCGTATACAAGGGAAACGTGTATATAGAGACGACATATTGGTTTGAATGTAACCGCATCTACTATATAATGTAAGGAGTGTGGTGTCATGTTGACTTCACAAGCTTGATGAATAAGATGATCTTCATGTGATATCACTAACACAATGTTTTCTGTATTGCATACACCCTGCAGTATGTCCTTACTATTATGAAAAGAGTCCGTCAGGAAGCTGCTACTATTTTTCCACCGGAGCATCGACATACGAATGGGCAAGGTCTACTTGCTTAAGTGATCCAGATGGGGATCTGCTGATGATTAGCGACCAGTCAGAACTTGACTACGTATTACAAAGGTTCTCTGATGATGACAGCCCAAGATGGATAGGTATTTTTTTTTAATTGTTATCTTTATCCTAATCACGATTCTTTCTTGAATGCAGTTATTATTAAAAAATTCGAATAGATTTGTTATTTCATTAGGTTGACTACTGACGTCCTAATTCTTAGACGAGGTATATATAAACCCATTTCTCTTGATCACAACTGATATCCTTATCTCGAGCGTTTGACATTCACTTCTTTTTAAAACAAAAACTTTTTTTTTCAAAAATTCCTGTCAATGAAAAATGGAATTTTGTTTGTCTGGGATTTTTACTGTGCTAAGATAATTAGTGAATGAAATAAAATGTCCATTTCCAACAAAAACCAATGATTTTTCATAACCTCTGAAAATGTCCTTAATATTGCATTTGCAGGTTATTTTGATCGAGCATCAGAAGGCCAATGGACATGGGCTGATTGCCAAAGTTCCAACCCATGGCAGGAAAGTTTGTGGTCATTGGATCAACCAACAGGGTATGACGAGGATTGTGGTACTTTAGAACCGAGTAGCCTTTTATCAGACTATGTCTGTGATCGATATTTCAAATACATATGTGAGATATCTCCTAAAGGTAAGATCTTAGTCGCCAAACGTTGCCACATTGCTGTAAAGGGTGCCATCAAACGTCATTTGTTAATATATACTGTTATCTTATCAGGATATATTTAAAAAAAAATATGAAAACATGAGAATCTCTAATGAAACTGGGAGATTTTTGTCTTTCTAAAGCTTTTTCCAGAGACGAAGCAAACGTTTTTGACGTTACAGCCATGCCCAGAACCAAAAATTCTGTTACTATCAGCTGGAGAGTTTCAGAAGTTAACTGCGATGTTTATGGCTATACCATCCGTGTAACTGATATTGAAACCCAGTCAATCAAGGTTTACTATGCACATGGTGGAGATACCAGCACACTAGTAGCAGATGGCCTACAAATGAAAACCACCTACCAAGTGACGGTTGCAGGGTTGCAGATTGACAGACAATTACCACAAATTGGCTTTGTGAGCGTAACTACAGGTCAGTGAAAACCGCATTAAACAGTAACGTTTTGTTTGTTCTGAAAAAGATAATTCATATGTTTAATTTGTTCCCGTTTATTGCACATGGTATTTACAATAATATATTGAACTTGGTGAACCAAATAGATATATAATGTGGAAGCACATCATTCTTGATCAAACTTACACTGAGTTAACAAGAACGAGCATAACTCGTATAAGCTGGTCCCAGATAAAGATGGTCTAAGACAGTTAGGTAGTTATTCTCAAACTTTAAAGGGTCAAATAGAGAGGCAGAACTGAGGCCAAGGGCCGCATTCCAAAAACATCGATGAATTCAAATCAGGGAGAAATTTCTGCTTTGATGATAATCACTGTCCTGGGAGAGGATTCTAAGCTCCCCCTCCCTTTTGGATTTTTTTGTTGATGAGTTTGATGAAGAATTGATTTCTCCTGCCAGTGTAATCACTCAAAAGTATTTCAAATAGGCAACATTCACCACCACTCATTACACACAACCTTGACATCCAATCAGCTGGTTTATCCTGAGAAAGATCGAAGGCCGAATTGTCGAAGGTCGACTTGTCGGACCAAAAGTGGTCGGGCGGAGGGACAGAGTGAGTGACTGACGTACACAGACGGGTATAGGCTTGTTCCCTTCGGGACCAGCAAACATAAACAAACCTATTGAACTCAACACTGCCCCCAAATATTTGTAACATAAAATTGAACAAAATTTCTCAAAAAGTTAAGGCTCATATCTACTGATGGAATAATATATTTAAGTAAAAGTAGAGCAATTTATCAGAATAAGACCTTGTTCCTGTAGGTTTCGTTGGAACTGAGTTCAGTGACTTTGAATATACATTGTCCTATTTTAGGTTGTCCAGGTGGTTATGAAACATCTCCGAGCGGTGACTGTTACAACTTCTTCGAAGACGGCAGAACATTCGACGCGGCGAGAAGAAGTTGTTTATCAGATCCTGATGGAGATCTAGTCATTATCGATTCAGAACAGGAACTTAATTATCTTCTAAATGCAACATCTATGCTAATGCTCAATCAAAGTTGGTGGATTGGTAAGCAGCGTCCTTGGTAATTGGGAACCATATTAACAATTCAAAATCCTTCATTTTACATTTAAATTTGTCTCTTTATGCTTCATATATTATTGGTATATGTATTGAGGTCGCGAATATATTCATGATCGTGAATAAAATTATAGTTCACCTCGAGCTCTGATTCAATAGAATACTAGGATACTCAGGTCTTCAATACCTTCTATTAAATTTTATGTAGGCTATATGATGTAGTTGGTGGATTAGTGAGCCAAGTCTTAACTATGTTAAGGCCATGCAGTTAACTAAAAAATAATACTCGTATTAATGTCATTTAGAGTAATGGTTCAATTACATATATTATATCCTAATTTAATAGGTTTCTTTGATATCTCCGTGGAGGGTAGCTGGGCGTGGGCGGACTGTCAAGCTGCAGCTGATTGGCACAATAGTCTGTGGGCAAACGGAGAACCGGGAAATGAAACAGAAGATTGTGGATCTCTCAGCGACATGGATGGCACTCTCTCGGATAATGTGTGTGATACTTCCCTGCCATTTATATGTGAGATAACAGTTAAGGGTAAGAATCGTGTTTGATTTCTTCGGTTACCGTCCAAGCACAACTTGACTAGGATAAGGGTGGATTAAAGAGTGTTCACTAAGTTTGTGAGCTTGTCATTTCAAAACGTCTTCCATCTCTCTACATGTGGTGCAAATTAGATGTCATCTAATTCTACTTAAAATTGTTGCCGTTTACTTGATTTTCATCACGACTTTATAATCGTACTATTATCGTGTATTTTGTGAATCTTAGACATTTTATTTTATTGTAATAAAATATGTAACAACTATTTCTGACGATGACGATGAATAATATGGACACTCTGAGACGACAGTGTACTAACGTTATAAAAAACAGCGATAAAATGTTCTTTCTTCTTCAAATCAATCAGAATTCTCCAGAGATGACGCAAATGTTCAGAATGTATCGGCAATGCCAATCTCAGAAACAGAAACAAACGTCACCTGGGATGTCTCCATGGTCAACTGTGATGTTATCGGGTACAACATTTACTACACCCCTAGAACCAGCGGAATACGATATGTGGAGACAGTATATGGAGGGAATGCTGATGGCATAACTTTAAAAAATCTGGAAATGTATGTGATCTATGACATCAGTGTTGCTGCTCTACAAACAGATCGCGAATTACCAGAAGTTGGTATTTCAGGTAAGTGAAAGTTTCAGCAATGGCAGCTTTCAGCTAAGTAAAGACACCATAATTTCCTTCAGGTAAAACATTGAGTTCTAAATCTATTCGAGTATGTCATACATTCCACAGAGCCAAAAACCTATATACTGTATCCGTTATTGAGAAATATTTAGGCAAATTGTCCCCTAGGAATAACAGTGGGAGTAAAAGTCCATAGCCGTTTCATAATCTGTATTAGGACTACTTGACAGATAATACAGGGAAATTAGTATAAGTATGATTTACCATGCGAATTAATCCTGAAGCATAATAGAAATATACATTTTAAAGGATTTGAGACATTAACAAATAATACTAACTAAGCTTGAAGATTTCAATTCGAATTCAATATATATAATCCATTCAGTATATAAATATTAAATCATATTCCTGTATTCTAAATATAGTTTGCCCTCATTCCTACGACACGAGTCCATCAGGAAACTGTTACTATTTCTCCCGTGGAACTACGACCTATGAAGGGGCAAGATATTCCTGTCTCTATGATCCGGATGGAGACCTTGTAATAATCAACGATCAAGACGAACTCGATTACTTGGTAGAAATGATTTCCATAGATGCTGTCCCCAGATGGATTGGTAAGTTTGCTTCGTTGACGGTATTTGTTGAATCTTTCTACAAAAGTTATTACAACGTATTTTGTTAGGATTTATAAAATGGCAAGTCTACTACTGTTGACTAACTTTCATCGTCATTAGCCATATTATTCAACCCACTGCAGGACCAACGCCTCCCCAAGTTGGAACCAAAGTTTCCATATGATCCCTGTAAACACGTCAATTGTATCTCTCCATCGTATTTTCTGCAGTCCTAATCCTTCCCATGGTTTTCAATCCGTGATATTCTTTGTCCATTGGTCATCTGTTGTTCTGGATAAATGACCCATGCCATTTCTTCATCTTTATTGTGTATATTAGATCTGTGACTTTCGTTTGGCTTCTGATCCATTTACTTGTCTTTTTATCCTCCTTGAAGAAACCTAACATGCATCTTTCCATACTGTGCTGAGTGGAGTCTAGTTTTTGCTTCATTTTCCTTGTAAGTGGCCATGTTTCAGCTCCATATGTCATAGCAGGCATGACGCATTGGTTGAACACCTTCGACTTCAAGCAAGTGGGCATTTTGCTTCCCATGATGTTGTTGTGGACACCGTCTAGCTCTTGTCCTCAGTTTTACTTCGTATATGTCAGTGGTTCCCAACGGGAACGTACCGCCCCTGGGAGGGGGGCTCAAGGGGGATGTTGGACGCTAGGGGCGGCAGAGGGGCGTTTAAAAAAATGAGATACTAAATTTAAACCGGGGCTCAAAAAGATAATAACTGGTTTTCACTGAGCTCTCAACAAGTCATGTCATGTCAAAAGCTGACCGCAGATGCATGGCCCATACAATGTTCTGAAAATTACCAATTACCCTTCGCACACATGTGCCGAATCTGCGATCTAAAATCGGTCGAACACATGATATAACACTAAAAGTTTTTGCTCGCTTCGCGCGCTCTCATTGCATTGCTATTCGCACATTCTTGACATCTTCAATTAAGACATAAGCCAAATGTGATGGTTTGACTCCGGTATTCATCCTGCTATTTTGCAGCTAACTCGGAAACAAAACATCGAGTTACCGGCCAGGAGTGGTATTTCAAGACCCCATCGTCCGCATTATGCGTGCGGCACGTCCAGGGGTATAATCATTCTTCAATACCCTGAAATATCGGCATGGTTTAACTCCGCTGTACGAACAGTGCGAATGCGATACAGTGTGTTAGCGTTCTATACGCTATCATGTCGGCCGCCCGACATATTTAACTAGTATGTTCTCAAGTAAATATTCTTGGATATTTTTTCGGGCTCGCTGAACAATCTGCGTATTATTTACCTTTTCTGGTGTAATTTCTTGATCCGCCCTATAATTAAAAATAAAAATATCGGACAGAGTAACAAAAGAAAGAATTCTTGAACAAAAACAGTGACTTAAAAAATGAAAAATATAGCACCAAATTGCATCTACGGACACTTCTTATTTATTCCAAAATTCCTCAAGGGGAGGGGCCTCCTCCCATTAGACCCCTCGCCAGGACACTGGTCACTGGGGGGGGGGCAGTAGTGCACAATGCCATTCGGTGAAAGGGGCGCTGAGCTTCAAAAAGTTGGGAAACACTGGTCTATGTGGTTGTGATTCATATGTATCTGTTAGCCCAGGTATATAACCTTTATATGCATTTTGAATCATAAATGTTGTTTCAAGACAGCATTGTTTTATTTAATAAGTTTATAAAATATAAAAAATACCTTTAGTGCAATTTAACATTATATCTGTGTGGTACAATGAATTTCAATCGGTTTCCTGAATAATTATCTTTCTCACAGGTTACTTTGATAGAGCAACAGAAGGCCAGTGGACATGGGCTGACTGCCAAAGCTCTAACCCATGGCAAGACTCATTGTGGGCTGTCAATGAACCAACTGGTTATGATGAAGATTGTGGTGCTTTAGATCTGGGCGACCATCTGTCAGACTATATCTGTGATCAGTACTTCAAATACATCTGTGAGATATCACCAAAAGGTAAGTACAACTATCTTGCTGGTCTTGCAGTTGCCGCCGTAGTTGTGTACAGCAATAATGATTTACTTGATATAACTACGTGATATAGTCATGATAGTTGCTTGACTTAAATGTTATTCAAATTCTGACCGGTAAAACACCTTTTCTTTTTCAAAGGATTTTCCAGAGATGATGCAAATGCGTATGATGTCACAGCCATTCCCAGAACCCAGAACTCAATAACTGTCAACTGGAAAGTTTCAGAAGTGAACTGTGATGTGTATGGTTATACCATTCGTGTGACTGATCGAGGCACCCAATTAATTAAGGTTTACTATGCGCAT
>JAODUJ010215886.1:0-10524 GCA_027564615.1 Psolus chitonoides
TAGTTCGGCCATTAGGCCTTTACACTGCAATGCTTGTTACTATCCTATTCGAGTAGTTTCATTTGTGGTCATATACTGCAATACTTGGTCCTATCCTATTCGAGTATTTTATTTATGGTACATATACTGCAATATTTGGTCCTATCATATTCGAGTCTTTTTCATTTGAGGTACATATACTGCAATACTTGGTCCTATCATATTCGAGTATTTTCATATATGAGGTACATATACTGCAATACTTGGTCCTATTCTATTCGAGTATTTTCATTTGAGGTACATATACTGCAATACTTGGTTCTATCATATTCAGGTATTTTCATTTAGTGAGGTACATATACTGCAATGGTTGGTCCCATCCTATTCGAGTATTCTCATATGAGGTACATATACTGCAATGCTTGGTCCTACCCTATTCGAGTATTTTCATATGAGGTACATATATCGACTGCAATACTTGGTCCTATCATATTCGAGTATATTCATTTGAGGAACATATACTGCAATGCTTGGTCCTATCCTATTCGAGTATTTTAATATGAGGTACATATAATGTAGACAACATGTTGAAGTATTTAAGTCCATACCCTGGCAGCATATCCTAACAAGGGCCCTTCTTTAGGACAGAAAAAACAACATCAGCAAAACGGAGCAATGTCAACAATTTTGTAGCCTTTAAACTATGATATGTAACTTCTAAAAGTTATACCAAAGTGTGACATTTTTGTAGCCTAACAAATGTTTCTATACTTCATATTTTTTGCCACATGATGTGGTTTATGTGGCAATACGGATGAGGACTACTGTCCTTCCTGACTTTTTTCTACTGAACTAAACTGAACATGTCATACAAAAGTTATCACTTGGAATGCCAATCATTTGTGATAAAGTACAAAATCATATTACATTTGTTCGTAACAGTGACTGTCCATCGTATAACAACAAAAAATTACCCAACATTCACCAGTTTTTTATCAGCAGTTTCCAATTAGAAATGCAATATCTGTCCAACTTTTGGAAACGTTCGTAACCTCTGAACAAGAGTATTATATCAAATACATACAAAACAATGTGAACAATTTGTGCAAAAATACTACGGAAACAATAATTCCTTTACTAACATCACAAGTTTTTGTGGAATAATACAGTTTCAAGGGTTAGTCTGTCCATGTATAATGCCAGAATAAACACGTTTGTAAGTTTGATCAGCCCATGCTACCTACGTGAATATGATGGTGTCAACATTACATAAGATATAACTAGTCGTGACCATTTTTTGGAGACCTAGAAAGGAGACATGTAGGAAAATACAAAACATTTTGGAATAAACAATTGGAATTTTGACATATATGACCTCTTCAGTGCGGAAATTCTTCCATTTAGTCAATTACTGTACTAACGCACACACAGTATTTTGACATGGTCTTCTATACCAGTGATTCTCAAAAGGGTCAGGGTCAAATAGAGAGGCAGGGCTGAGGTCGAGGGCCGCATTCCAAAAACATCAATGAAATTAATTTATGATTATGGTTTTCTAAAGACGTAACATAAGTTCAGGGGCCGCACTGAGAGGGCTCGAGGCAGTCGAGGACCGCATGCGGCCCTAAAAGCCGGTTTTGCACTAGGTTAGGACACTTAGAGCTCCAAGTTAGGTATAATGCAGGGGCGGTTACAGGATTCTGGAAGGGGGGGGGGCGTGGCATCCAGTGATCGCTGTCCTGGGGGAGGGATCTAAGAGGAGGGGGTCACCCTCTGTGAAATTCTGGAATAATTAGGTACCCTCAGATGTAATCTGGTGCAACATTTAGCATCATTTGAAGTCAAATTTTTCGTACAAGAATTGTCATTTTTGAAAAAAAATACATTGCTCTGCAAAAAATAGGGGGGCGTGTACGCTCGGGGCGTGTACGCTCCCCCTGGATCCGGCGCTGCAGGGCCTCGTGCCAGTGGTCAAAATTCCTAACATGCCGAATATACTTTAATCATCGCAAGAGCCATCATGATAATTGTCTTCAGAGTTAGTTAGAGATGTTCGTAGCATGTTTACCAGTTGGTTAAAAATATGATAACATATTCCCGTTGATGATATTTTTCAAGGTGATGGTGAGGGTTTTTGTTCTTCAAAGTTTACGTTTGTTACATATGTTAGTACCTTTTCCGTTGCTATCCGTTTCATCTGCCGTGCTCTTGGTAATCGATATAGGTATATTCCATGAGAAGTTGTAAGATAAACTTACTTTTCCTCAACTGACCCCAGTTGGAACGTTCACGTGAAAAGAAAATGAGTAGTACCGTGAAGGACGTTAATTGAATAATGAAACGCAATCACGTAAGTACTGACACACGGTTATGCCTTTTATTTTATTAAGGTTTATCAACTCACCTTATCAGAATAACTCTCCGGTGAAATCAGCGGGGTAGACTCAGATGTCGATAAACCGGGAGCCTTGAATCCAAGGAAAAGTAGCGACAGAGAAAAGAAGAGTCGTCCGGACCAAAGACCAAATTCGACCTTGTCCGAAGTGTTCTCCATATAGAACCACCATTTTGGACTGGTAATGGATACCACCGCCAGCAGTTCAACGACGACGGCACTGGTCCAAAAAATCATCAATGGGGTGCCATAAATCCGAGTGTTACTGGGTGTAGACGGCCGTGTGTATTTCACATAGAGGACTAAAGTAGCGATGATGTAGGAAGCAGAGTATAGGATAGTGCTGAATCCGATGTACCCATTGAGATGCGGTTGGTCTAGGACGCCATGAACGACTACTCTTGTGATGTGAATATTCAGCATGCACAGATGGAACAATGCTTGGATGTAAAACCAGAACGGTTCTGTTTGGGGTTCTTTCTTCCAATCAACAACTTTTCTCCAAGAGATTAGGACTTCCATGGCTCCGAGCACCGCCAGGAACATCAGAAGCGACGACGCGAATGTATCCGAAAAGCATCTTGATAATCCGTAGTCTACCCAAACTTGAAAGACTCTGATGTTTTCGGGGCAATATGGCGCACCGAATAAGTGCTTGATCACAACCAGCGAGTCCGGCATCTGTAGCAAAACAAAACACAGTCAGCCATAATAATGAGATGTGTTTTCAAACGAATTATGAATGTTTATTTGCCTATTTAATGCACGTTAATTTCTAACTCGAATTTGACTCCTATCCAACCAAAAGTTATGAGGGACGATATTGATAGGCAATTCGTTGAAATTTCAGAAAGAAGTGTAGTAAAGTTTGATATTACCCTAGTAGGAAAATTGTGGAGTGGACAAAAGAGTAAGGGTGTACAAGGTTACTAAATTGATTACAATTGTTTCAGATGAAATAAAAGATTTCAATTAAAATCGTCTATTAAGGAACAACGCTCGTTTTCTCGATTTAATGGTATAAATAAAGTAGATACAATATCAAATACAGCTTCGCTGATCAAATACACCTTCTACACGATCTGAACGAGTTTTTTATTAAAAGGAGATCGATGAGTTTACATTTCAGTCAAGGAGAGGGAACTAAACTGATTCTATTTGTTAATGAGATCATTCACTATAATCAGACAATCTCAAAAGTAACTTTGCTTTTAGGAAATATTGCTGCATGAGGAAGTTATGAATGTTGCATTGTTTGAAATTCGAAAGTTTGGGCTAACTTGAAAAAAGAGTATATTAGGCTGGGCCTCTGTTTAACAGCTTTTTTCTTCATGGAATGATAATATTTCTAAAACAAAGATCACAGATCTGAGTCATGTTTTTTTACTCTTTCACACAAGCCTAATTGTTCATTAGTTATTCGGGATGGAATCCCACGAACTCATTGAGCTCCTTTAAGAGCTAACCTAATATATCATTATATCCCTCTACCACGTCCTTGTCTGGATGCATGTTCTAATTCATAACCAGGAATGTTGTAGAGAGTATGTAGAGTTTCAAGAATTATTAAACCAGGTCTCGGTAATGCCAATTACAGAAAAGCTATGCTGGAACTTAGTGATAGGAATAAATTGTTAAAATGGCAATTCAACTGTCTAGTTTTCACGTAACATAGGGTGAGTTTCTTATCCCATGTATCGTTGGTAAATTGGTGGAAAAAAATATAATTATAATACTTGCAATTATTGGTTTCAAAACTCAGGGCAGAATTATATCAGAATTAATATTACTAAAAAGAGAAACTATTGTTATTGCATACGGGAAAACCATTACGTGTGTTCCTCAGTATAAAACAGTAAGTTATCCTTTGTTATATCAGTTTTGGAGTTCCTTGCTGTATGCAGGATGTATGTGTGAATGTGCGTGTGTGCATGCGTGCACTTGTATCCATTATCTTCCGAGGACCTTCATCCGAATCCACATATTTGTACCGAGTACTTTTTTTTTCGACCGAGTTTTAAAAAGCCAGTCCTCGATCGGTTTTGCATAGTAATAGCCTCTAGGGGTAAGGTGAGGCTTAAATATGTGTGTTTCAAGCCAGTCCTCGGTTATTATTAAAAAATGTTAAAAGTGTGGGAACAAATTCCCGCACTTTTATTTTCTTGCCCACCTACCCGAGGTCGGACATGGTGTATGGCTCTTTACATAGACAACACGTAATGAACCAATGTATATGCCTGTATGGACAGTGCATTTAGATCATCTACTCCCCCTTGTGGGTAATGACCGGTCCTCGGTATTGAGTGTATTCATGGTCCTCGGTTGAATGTCCTCGGAAGGTTATAAATACATGTATGTGTGAGTGACGCTCTCACCTTTGGTACGTGATACCTCCATAACTGGGACTGGTGGATAATTGTCATACTTAGTGTACAGATGTATCATGGTGCGAAGGTTTTCCATCATTATTTGTGGTGCCGACCTAATGAAGGTCGATTAGGTTATGAGGTCAAATGTAAAAATCTTTGATTTGTAATAACTTTGTAACCGTAATTTGGATTGTATCCAAACTTGGTAGATATAATCACCATATGATGCCAACCATTTATTTTGGTGGTCATTTGAAGGTCGGGGTCATTTGAAGTCCAAATCTTTGATTTGGAAAACTAAGGGTAAGGAGTAGAGCACATTAGAGCAGAGTTAGATCAGTGCTCTAAAGACTGTACTAATCATTACTGCGCATGCTCGGGGGCTTATCAAAGTTGACGTTTGTTACATAATTATACTATAGTGTTGTTATTTGATGGCTGTGTTTGTGGGAGGGGGGGTTAGAAAGGTGCTAAAATCTGTATCTCAGTATCTGTATCTCAGTGGTATGTTGAATGATTGGGCCGATACTCACTATGGTAAGTGGTGGTCACTTTCTGACCAACTGACCAAATGTCAAGGTTCAGGTCAAAAAGTTACCTTCAAATTCAGTGGGATGGTACTTCATTCAATTCTGTATAACATATCCAAAGATCAATGTCACAAATAAAGCGAAAGTATTTTAAATAATAGAAAAAAAATATATGGAATTTTTGAAGTGCAATATTTCCCGACTTAATAATGAATGTTTGTATGCTCCTCACAGTTTCATTCCATAAAGCAAGGAACCATAGTGCCCACTGGCCTTTTATTATTGTATCGTTTTGAAAAATTCCAGCGTGATTCCGGATTACTATGGAAGAATTCAATCAAACGGGCACTATGGTTCCTTGCTGAATGAAAGGAAACTGTAGGGAGCATACAAAGAAAATAGTAAGCTTAATTGAAGTTAGCCTATGATGGTTACAAGGTTTTCATTGATTGACCTCTGTTGAATCTAAATGATCTTTGACATCCACCAGCAACATCAGGGACTGTGCATGACGAACACACAAAATACATAGGTTGACCTTAAATGACCCAGATGATCTATAAATGACTTCAATGTTCTCAGCACGGAATATGGACTACATCTACCAACGTTCATGCAATTCCATAAGTTGATGTTAAATGACCCCTGATGACCTCCAAATGACCATTACCATTCTCGGCTCTGAATATTGAGTTTCACATTCATCCATATTTCGACATCAAATGACCCCTGATGACCTCCACATGATCTTAAATTGTTTTTAACTATGATGAACACACATACCAAGTATGAGCTCAACTGAAGTTTCCCCTATCAAGTTATGTTGTTTAAACCATAAGTTGGCGATAAATGACCCCCGATGACCTTTAATTGACCTTCCACGCGGCATTATGACTACATCTACCAACTTTCATGCGATTCCATAATTTTACCTTAACTGACCTCTGATGACCACTCAAATGACCTTTACCATTATCGGCACTGGATGTTGACTACATCTACCAGGAGGACGGATTAGCTCAGTCGGTAGAGCTCCGGACTACAGATCGAAAGTTTGCGAGTTCGAATCCTCTCAGGGCCGATCAGCTTTTCCGGTGTGTCTTTGAGCAAGGCACTCTGTCTCAACCGCTCCTCTCTACCCAGGTGCTAATTGGGGACCTGCGAGGTAACTTGTACACTGTAGTTAGCGCTGTGTGTAGCTGCTCCTATAGGGATGTCCCCCAGGGGACACGATAAAGTGACACACTGTATAGTGCGTCGGGAGCGAACAGTGGGAAAAATGTGCACGTCAGTGTGGGTTTGACAAGTTCCAATGACCGGGGGATAAAATTATAAAGCGCTTTGAGGCTGGCAAGGCTGGCGAAAGGCGCTTTGTAAATCACAATATTATCTGAATATTATCTTGTCCCTCAAAAAAAAGTCATGCATGACGAGTGACAAAACTTGACATTTCTCGATTTTATCGTAAGAATATCACTAATAACTTTTCTTTAGTCTTTTTTAGTCGCGTCACACCGAGTCACATTGCATCACTTGTAGTGTAAAAGGCACTTAAGGCTACTAAAATATCTTGCTCTCACACACCAAATCTGTCAGAAACCTGAGGTATGTCTACTTGTCAGGTCATTTTATATTGTAACAGGCATGAAATTCTCTTGTGGAAAAGAGAAGAGAAAAGGGGCCTTTAAGTAGCAGGTACTCCATAATTACACCTCATATGTAAGTGTTTATGATGTAGGCTACTTGACTATCCCATGAATCAATAATGGCAACCTGTTCTAGTGTTGACATTTGCATACTTTTAGGGTGACCCTAGCCTGAGCTTACAGCTACTAGAGTAGCTTTTCCTCATTTGGTGTATTAAGCTACAAAGGTAACCAACCAGTGCATGTTGTACCTACATGATGATCTCAAACTAGGAATCAAAATGGGCATGTCCAAAGGGCTGTCGTTCTTCATACATTTTTATGGGGAACCATGGCCTCTAAGGATGAAAGCATTGCCAGTATTGCATATTTTAGTTCTTAATAACTATTGCATATTTTAATTCTTGATAACTATAAGATAGGCAGTCTTGTATCAAGGCCATGGGCCTTCCACATGACGTGCGGCTTATCCCCTAATCAGCAGTAACCTGATACAGCCTGTGTCATCACCATCAGAGGTTTAGAATTCCATGGGTTCAGGAAACTAATTATGGCTCATCGAGGAACCTTGATGCCATGGGATCATGGATGAACACTGGTGAAGGCTCACCTTCTCTTCTGGACTAATGTTCAAAGAGAAAAAACGAGGCAGGCGTGTAGTAACTATCTTGCTCCCGGGACCGCCATTTAACGTCACCATCCGACAGACTTGAGTGAAATTCTCAGCCATTAGCCACTTTCCTAAATGCTGAAAGAGGTGGTAGCAACTTGTCTGTCACCACTGTGGAACAACTGTGCTGAAACATATCCAATGAACCTATATTTACCCATAAGTCAATTGCTCCCACTACAATGAAACCAGTAATTGCAAGACTATCAACAACTGCAATACAGCTTTTGACGAGTAAGTATCAAGGCACGAGTGGGATTTGAATCCGGGTATCTGTAGTGCAAGCAGTCACTCAATCCACTGCCCCATGCTACCACCTCTACTTGTACCAGTGTTAGTGCCAGGGTTCAAAATCAGGGGGGGAATTCCCTTCTTCCAAAATTTTTTGGGAGGGATTTCCATTTTCAGAGAGGGATTTTGAAAAATTGCCAAAAAAGCTGAATCAGCCTAAATGTAATTTTTTCTCCCACAGGTGTCGAACACTCAGACAGGCAGTTGTTTCTCACTACCCGTGCCCGATTATATGGATAAAAAAGATTCCAAACTGCATGATGCAGTGACCAGCGGCAGTCATACTTTGATACTTGCTGGCCTGCCTGTCAAAAGAACAAGATACAAACACCTCGATGGCCCATACCACCATATATTCCTCCCCCGCCTCTTCCCGCCCCTCTCATGATCTGATTATGACATCATGAAAACACATAGAAATAAGACTTTTTTCAAACATTTATTATATCCTGGCAGTTGGCAAAATTGATGTGTAGATGATGTACAATACATGATGAGTTGAGTATATGGGGGGGGGGAGACCGGTGAGCGTATTTATTAATTTTGTGGGCGAATTTCCTGCGGAGATATATTTTTTATGCGCGATTTCTGAGTCAGGTGGGCGAATCGCGCTATCGCGCTGCCAGTACAACCAGTAGGCCACCACCAGCGGGCCTCTACTCTGGGCTGATACTCCAGTCCCAGTCGTGTGTCTTAAGGGGTGGCACTAGAAAATAAAGTACACTTATCATAGATCCTGGGCCAATATGGGACACCTTCATGGGTGTGGCCCTGCCCTGTAAAACAAATCTACGAGGATCAACATACTCAACAACATATCACCGGTTCTAATCAACCAAATTCACTGAAAGGCTCCAATAGTACCAATGGTAGTAAGGTTTTGCCCGAGCACTGTATCAACCAAACCTTGGGTGCCGACACTATACTATACATACACGTGACTGATAGACGGAAAATACAGTGTAATGGGAAATAAATGCCCAAAGTCGACCAAACTATTCTGGAAGTAGAACCGTGTTTATGGCCTAATATAATTACAACAACTTTGTACAACATAAATAGCAGCAAACACCAAATTTTAACAACCACAAATAAACAATATACCACCAAAACCCTCTCCACAATTTGTCATAGCCAAAGCAGCCATATTTGAATATATGGATTGTAAACCCATGCCATACAGCTAATTGGTAATTTTGGCCAGCTTGATAATTTATACTCAACGCTAATCATGAAATTGTCTTGTACCGTAGCCCGTAGGCAGAACAGTTAAACCCAGTATGGATATAAGTTATTGAAATAGTTTACTTACAACAGTAATGAGCTTCTCCAAGCAAAGTATTGTCAGCAAAGATGAAGATTAGAAAATTCTGTGCTAACTCACGTCCAAAATGACACACCTGGGAGTAGCACCTTAGGCAAATATTCACAACAAAAATGAAATGTAACTAAAACCTTCCCAGAAACGTAAACTGTAAAACTCCTGCACTTTGCAAAAAGATATGTGATATCAGCCCAAGTTAGCCTTGTCTACCACTACTGGCTTTTACCAAAAGGGAATTTCTAGCAGGGGGGTGCTGGGGCGTGACACTACCGGAATGTCTCAAACAAAAGGGGCTGTCTTAACTTAAGCACCTCCTCGGCCATTGTTGTGAAAATTCCCCCTGCCCAATGACAGCTGTTGGTTATAAAGTTAAGAGGGGTTACTTTTATTATAACTCAGATCTCAGATATTTCAGGGCCAGGGTTGGGGGAATTTTCCATGGGAACTGCAGCGACTCATGGGAATCATCCAGTCCCCATAGTCCCAACAGGTTTGTCAAGTGTCAAAAAAAAACTTTAATCATGTTTAATTTGATTTAAGGTCAGCAGAGGTCAGATTGGGAAAATTATTGTAAACACCATATCTTGAGAATACAAACTGCTATAAATATCATACTTACCAGATATATTTCCTATATTTCCCTAATTGAAGCATGTGTACCATATAAAATACAAGCCCAATTGTTTTTGGTGAAGGTTTAGGATCATTTGAGGTCAACTACAGAGGTCAAACACTAAAATTCTATCAACTGGTTGATATCTTTTGCCAGTAGACATCGAAAGCTAAAATATTGCATTATAGTTATCAGCACAGCAGGTTCTTAACATTTTAATTATTTATTTTGTAACTTTTTTTAACTTGGTGAAACTCATGATGAACACTAATATCTTAGACAAGAAACGTAAGCATTGTTGCAGTCATGATTTGCGCTGAGCTCCAAATATAAGGTCCTAGCCTAGTTTTTCAGACTCTCTAAAGATCTGCAACGCTAAATGTTAGGGATCCAATAGTAAGAGGTCCAACACCCGAACCTAATGTACATGCTACATACATATTAAAGAACAAGTTCACTCAAACTGTACTTTATATATGTTATAAAGCATCGAAAACCCTGCTAGTAGCACTTTATTCCAACTTTATAGCATGTTTGGTTACCGAGATATGAGTGTCTGAAGTTGTGATTTAATAAGAGTAGAGCCGCCACACTTCATTTTTCCTATGTCAATACCTGGCTATTACTAACAGTGTTTACTTTCCCTTTGAAATGTAAATGCATATTTCCACACGTTCCTTACATGTGAAATAAATCACTTTCGGTAA
>JAODUJ010215997.1:0-10523 GCA_027564615.1 Psolus chitonoides
TTACACCTCGCAGGTACCCAATTAGCACCTGGGTGGAGAGGAGCAATCGGGATGAAGTGCCTTGCCCAAGGACACAAGTGGCAGTCCGACCAGGGCTCGAATCCAAAACCTCTGGATTTCGAGACCGAAGCCCTAACCACTCGGCCACCACGCTCCCTTATGTTAACACATGATTGCCATTCTATTCAAATTTATTCAAAATAATTTCAATTTTAAATTCTGTAGAAAATAACTTTTTACTTAATTTTAGTGATAATCTCGAGGCATAAATATAAATAATAGCACATGAATGATGTGCTACTCAATTTACCTTGATTTGTGATACTCAATTTAACTTGTTTCAAAATGATTTTGAATTTTATTTTATCTCTTCAAAAAAAAATCTTTCATTCTTCAAATTCCTGTCCAAAAAGTTTCCATATTATATTCCAAAGTCTGGGAAATTACCTGTTTTTGACCACCTTATTTCCTTGTTTAAGAAAGACAGGAATTATAGTAATGAGTAGAAAATGCCAGCGTAAGAGAGAGAGGGGGTGGGTAAACATGTTAAATGGGGACCATGCTCCCTGGCCCTAAAACATGTGAAAACTGAACATTACAGGGTGAAGTTTATCACTACATTGATAAGCTTAAAAACATAAAAATTTACCAACAGTTTCATTTATATATATTTTGGGCATGTCATTTCAGAAACATTTCATTTATATATATTTTGGGCATGTCATTTTAGGAGTGTAAACTTTCCAATTTGAAAAAGGGGGTTGGAGGTGTCATCAAAATACAACTGTTGCAAATTTGATAAAGTACTGGAAACATAACTCATGGATTTTCAGAGAATATGCATACTTATCACTAAAGCAAGCACAACAAAGTTGTGATTTAAAATCTGTGGAAACTGAGTAATATCAAATAAAATACTTGTCTTGCAATTAATGGATTTTTTTTGTTGGCCCAACATCAACAGCGTTTGAACTTTGTGAGCGAATAAAAGTCTAAGGGAAGAGACTTCTACTTGGCTAGAAACATGGCTAGAAACTGATGATCTTCATATCATAAGAAGTCAATACTGTTTTCTTTGGTTGAACTCAGATTGTGGCTTTAAAGGCAGTCAAAGCCCTTTTCTGAATTGAAAATCAGTTTTTTATTTATATGAAATATCATGCAAACACATCTAATCTGAAAATCTATGAACCTTGTAATTAAAAATCGATAAAGATCACATCTTCATGAAAAACTAGTATTCATATTTGGAATTTTTCACTTTTGTGGGTTCGAAAGATGTTTTTTTTTCAACTTGTGAATGAAACTAAATCCTAAAGAAAGACACTTCTTTTTTGACACCGTGCTGGCTGGAAACTTTTTCATTCCTGGTCATCCTGATAATGTCAACTGGTAACCAAATCCTTACTTCTTCAGGTGTAGGCCCCTACCGTAATCGTACGGGACTATTTTCAATTGGGGGAGGGCTGAGCACCCTTGCCCCAAACTGTCTAGGAATGCTATCATAATCTGTCACAAATTTGATTGAAAGAGCGTATATTCTCCCCGAATGGTGGGCTGCAGCAGTGCAGCCTCCCCAGCCTTGTATGCCTATGGCCCCTACTGAACTCATCCCCGAATGAGACTCTAAATGGAGGGGGAGGAGAAGGTCAGACTCAGTCACATATAAAGTAGGCAACAATAAAATGTTTAACACTATTCAAGGTCGGCTGGTGCAAACACATTTATATATTTCTTTTATACCTCCCACTGGTGGAATCATAATTTCTATTTCTCTTGTTAAACACAAAACTATAAATAGCCTGTTACAGTCAGTCTACAGACAGAATAATAAAAATAACCATTGTTACTGATCAGTGTTGGGTGAAAACTGCATGCAAACAATATTACTGTTCCACATATCACTCAACTGCAACAAGCTTATCATGATGGTGGCGCTGTTCTGAATTGATGGAAACTGGTGTCATAGATGAAGAACACACTGTCCAGAGTCAATTTGTTGGTCATTACTCATTATTTACATAAAGTAGGAAATCCTGTTATTCAACTCGATGCAACTGAGAAAAAGATCATGAAGGGATTCCCCTTCAGGGAGGGGATTACCCCTCCCACACATTCTGTTTGTGCCCTCTGAACAAAAATCTATTCTATATTTGATTATTCTCCTAATTACACTAATCAAAACCCCTATGGCTGCATATGGCAACCACGTCATTCAAATTCTAAATGTCATACTGTACCTCATGGAACAAAAGGCCAACATTCCATGTCTGTTTACCCTCTTACAAGAAATTGCCACCCACAGCCAATTTATGCCGCCCCCAATAAAAAATGCCTGTTCCCCTCAGCCAAAACATTATTATTGCTTGAGCATTTTCACAACTCTCTGCTGTCTGTTTCATTTACAGACGCTGGACTTCAAGCAGAAGGTTTCGGCTTGGGTGATAGCGAGCCAGGCACACAGAGAATCCTGGACTGAGTTTGTACGAGAGACGGAAAGTCCCATCGACAACTGGAACATGGTGGTTGTTCATAGTGATAACCAGGTTAGTTTATCCCCCATTCCACATCATCACCCCACCCCACATTTAACCCTCCTTCAAAGTTTGTAGAGACGGAGAGTCCCACCGATAACTGGGACATGGTGGTTTGTTCATAGTGATAACCAGATGAGTTCTTCCTCCCTATGTCACCTCCTTACCCTCCCTCATTCCACTTTATGACCTCACTCCACATCTTATCCCCCTTCAAATTTTGTAGAGACGGAGAGTCTCACGGATAACTGGGACATGGTGGTTGTTCATGGTGATAACCAGATGAGTTCTCCCTCCCTACATCACACCCATTCCACATCCTCACCCCACCTCACATCCCCACCCCATCCCCGTACAGGGTTTAGGAGTGCCACTGAAAACTGGAACGTGGTGGTTGTCAGTGACAACCATAAATCATCATTTTCCAGTGGGAAATTATTTTCTGTTCATCAGATCTTCCTCTAAGCAAATTGATATAATATCAACACAATCAGTCAGATAATATATGCAATAAGTTCATAAAGTGTAACAAACAATTCATCAAATAACCTTCATAAATCCCATTTTTGAAAGCCTGATTTGAAAAAGGACTAGAAAGTTACTATAACAGTGTTGGTCTATAAAACACTTCAACAGACAACAAAAGGCATGTACAGTGAATGGATGCAGAGATATTTAGATACAAAGATGTGGATTACATTCATATAAATTATTGTAAATTATTGTTTTCCGCAGATGTTTTACCACACAAGCAAAGAGATGATGGCTGCTAGGGAGGAAGACTATCTGGAGAAAGAGGCACTTGACAGGAGGTACAACGATGTCTCATCTCCTGATAGAAATGAAGGTACGTTCTTGTTTTATTATCTTGAGAACTAAATTCCTGATTCCTTTGTATATGAGTTAACAGGGATGGTTTGAGGAGACAATCTGTTTGGATGATCAAAAACAATTTTCTTTCACAAAACAGAGATCCTGAGGATATTTCCCTTGCTAGTTATGAAAAAATACCACAACAAAGTTCCTTCTTCCAAACTGTTTGATTTGCAAAAATAATAACTTTGCCTGAAACTAGATCTTGTTGGCAGCCTATGAAAATATTACAGCTTTCCAAAAGATTTGGCAATAAGGGATTTTTGGCAACCCCTGAACAAAACGTTGAGTTTTGTAACCTTATGTGACTCCAGGAAATACCGTAAGCCCATCTATGCATTTTGTAATGACCTGATTGTGTGTAAATAAAGTAATAAACCCAGATTTTTTGCCTAAATGTATAAGCATCGTTTAGGAAAAACGAATGGGTCAATGTTAGTGTTATATCAACAAGTAAACTTGCAGAGTTGCAGTGGGTTTACAAGAATAGTTTCAAGGTGTTTGGTAAAAAAATACAAAATCATGGTGGCAGAAAAGTTGATTTGCCCTGTAAATAGGCCTCATTCACACTGTAATGAAAATATGCCAAAACAGTGGCTTCATCAGACATCATTGAGAAAAAACATTGAAAAATAGGGGGCTTACTGACACCGAACGTACATCACCGCGGCCAATGTGCAGGCTCCCCGAAACCAAGTAAGTCTGTTAGTAGTGTCCCTGGTTGAATTCTTAAAAAGGCTGACACACATTTGTAAGGGATTTGAACAGTATTACTGGAAATAACATGCCCATTACTAAACAAATTTGTTAAAGAGTGGCAACAAACTAAAAACGTGGAATTCTGCAAAAAAACGAAAAAGCTGCTACATGGACTGAGTCAAAGTCCCTTAGCCGATGATGTTGTTTCGTATAATGATTTTACAAGGATTAACATATTATTTTATCACAGACTTATGAAATTTAAAGCTATAAGTTATGAATTTCACCAAATACTTGATGTCAAAATTGATTTTATAATTACCTCAGTTATAGTGGATACACCAAAGATGCCTCGGATCTGAATGCTGGTTTTATTTATATCCATAGGTGACTTGTCATACCTGCATATTTCAAGCTAGTGGCTCCCGTCGCACTACATTTCCTGGAAAACTTTCCTTAGCCGAGCAGCCACAATACAGTGCATCTCTCTATTTACAAGTTATTTCATCAATATTCATGACCCACCAAAGGCCGAAATGTGTCACTCTTATTGACTATGTTTTCTTTTTTTTGTTTCTCTTTGCAGAGAATGTCACAGAAGTAAGATCTGAGGGCCATTACGTTTGTGAGACAGGAGAGGAACCAGATCAATCAGGAGAAATGAGAGACTACGACGAAGACAGGAGGGAAGAGTTTGAATGTCCATTCTGCCCATCAAAGTTCAGCTGGAGGTCTGCACTAATGCAACACCAGGAGACACAACACAGCAACGAACAGATGTTCATCTGTGACCAATGCGACAAGATCTTCACCGATCCCAGTAACCTACAGAGGCACATCCGTACGCAGCACGCCGGTTCACGATCCCATACCTGTCCCGAGTGTGGCAAGACCTTTGCTACCTCCAGTGGGTTGAAGCAGCACACACACATCCACAGTAGCATAAAGCCATTCATCTGCGAGGTATGCCTCAAGTCCTACACCCAGTTCAGCAATCTGTGCCGTCATAAGAGGATGCACGCCGACTGCCGCACCCAGCTGAAATGCTCAACGTGCGGTCAGATGTACACAACGATAACCTCCCTCAACAAACACCGAAGATTCTGCCACAGCGCCAGTCCTCTGATCAGCAAACACCTGTCTGCTTCGTCGATGTCTCAAGTCCTTCAACCAACGAGTGTCTTACCGTACAGTCCGCCACTGATCGGCCTGCCACCATCAGCACTGTACCAGGCCAGCCTTGCTCAGATGTGGAATGCTAACATACAACAGGCTCTGCTTGCTCAGTCATTAGGCAAGGCCATGTTACCAAGCCCCTACATGCTTGGTTACTCTCCACTCTCCTCCCATGCTCCTCTCTACTCAACCCTGAATCCAGGAGGTGCAGCCTTATCGGGCAGTCTCAGTGAAGGACACAAGAGGTTGATGGGACAGTTTCCGCCAGCCTCAAGCTGGACGAGCCCCCTCTCTACCTCAACAAACGAGAAAGATTCTTCAAAGCGTGATGACGATGCTGAGGAAGGAAAACATTCCGAGAATGAGGAAGATTTAGAGCCACAGATTAAGAGGATGAGAGTAGAATCCGTTAGTCCTGCTGCATCTCCGTCAAATCGGGAAGAGAAACCGCCTCTCAGCCCTGTTGATGACGAGCGCACCAAGTTCCGTAGCTTTATCCACAAAGCAGCTGTTTCACCAACCGGGTCTAATCCACCAAGGATCACTTCGCCAGCCAACTCACTCGGCCACCAAGAAGACGGTCGATCAGCATTCTCCCCACCTCAGGTATCACCTACATCTTCCACAAGAAGCACAGAGGGCAGGTCTCCACGTAAACCCGACGAGCAGCCATTGGACCTCACGATGCAGAAAACCCCATCACCAGTCAGTGGTCTCCTCTCTTCCCCAGTGTCACCTCTTACCGGCAGCTTTAATTCAGACAGACTGTCACATCTCTTGGAGAACAAAAAGAGAAGCAGCTTCTTGAGTTTCCCCGGCTACCCCACCCAGCTTCCTTCCTCCTTTGATCCGATGTATAAGGTAAGAATGGAACAACACCAACAGCAGTTGGCGGAGCATTATTCCAGATCGGCAATAACTAACAGTCTTCCAGGCCTTGCTACATTCCCCCCTGCTAACCTCCTCGGCTCCCCTCAGGCAGCTTTCCTGAAGTATCACACCATCCAAGGTGGCCGGCAGTTCCCGTTCAGTGGAGGGGTCATGTACCCGACCTCTAGCAAGGATATGATGATCCGCGGGGGGAAAGACAGGTACACCTGTAAATTCTGCGGGAAGCTCTTTCCGCGATCGGCAAACCTCACCAGGCACCTCCGCACCCATACCGGGGAACAACCTTACTCCTGTAAATACTGTGATCGTTCCTTCAGTATCTCCTCGAACCTACAGCGTCATGTACGTAACATTCACAACAAGGAGAAGCCCTTCAAGTGTCCACTCTGTGACCGCTGCTTCGGGCAGCAGACCAATCTCGACCGTCACTTGAAGAAGCACGACAACGAACAAAACGGCGAAATTACCACCACTAGCGTCAGGAAAATTGACGAAAAGATTAGTGACATCAAAGAGAGCGATGTTAGCGAGGAAGATTCCAGCAATATAAAGTTAGCTAGTCCTGGGTCAGTGAAAAGGACAACAAGCCCAAGCAGTCCTCTGAGGCACTCTGAGCCAGCACAGCCTTTAAAAATACAGTATAAGATAGCCAGGGGGAGATCCCCCCTCTCGTCGAGTGGTACGTGCAAGAGCCCTCCAAGTGCAAAAATCGACTCTGGCCTCGCATCGCTTTCAGGAGATGAAGAAGCTCAAAAGCCTGTGTTAAATGAGCCCAGGAGTGCAGAGGACGAGGGGAGGGACCATCTTGAGCGATCGAGGGCCAAGTTACACTCGTACTCTTACATGATTAATGCGCCTAGCAGCTGGGACAACCAGGGACATGGCATACACAAACCAAAGGCAATACTAACATAAACATGTTCAAATCCCTTTTTGGGGGGGGGGGAAGAAAATAATACAACTCTTCAAATACAGTAAAGAGCTGCCAACTCTGAAAATCACTCTTCCTTTATACTTCAAAATCAGTATTTTTGAACCTAAAATATTTATTTGATTAAATCATGAAATCTCAATTGAACTATACATCTCAAAATCCTTCTTTCAAAGGGAAAGAAAAACCTTTATGGCATTTTTTTGTGCGGGACCTAAGCACCGTCCATATCTGTGCATAGAATTAGTAAAGGGAGAATGACATAAAGCAGAGCACATTGAAGCTTTCTTAATAATTCCTATTAATTTGGGTTGTATGGCACAAACAAAGGTAAGCTTAGCATGAATACAAAGGTTTAGTCCAAATAGATGGGATGCTTAATTTGCGCAGCTTCTGGATTCGCAAATCCTAAGAAACAGGGCAGTCACACAGTCACAGATGATAACCAATTTTTCCAATTTTTATCTTTCTTCAAAGAAAATATTGAAAATAATACTATTTGTTGTGTATTTCAATGAGGCAAATAACGACTGTTGGCATACCAGGTGATATAGTGCACGTTTAAGTTGGGGCACACTCATTGAGTAGCTTACTACCATGTTGGTGTACTCCCTTTCCCAATTCTATAAACGTTGTGGCTATACTCGATCGTCGTCTGCATACACTTGTGTATGTCACATATATCAGCACATATTTAGTAGTACAGGTTAGGGTTCGTACGATTGGGTAAATAAGCAGGACAACTGTGCTTATTTAACCGGCGATCGGGTATATAGGCCCCACCCTCTATACAACTGTGGCACTGATCCTAACTACAATGATTGGTGAATTATTCAATAATTGGTGGACTCGATAAATAAGAGTTGATTATGATTAGCTCTTTGAGTTTTACCTCTAATAGCAACACAACCTCTAAAGGGAAATGTGCATATACTGTATATAATATTTGTCAAATATTTTTCCCCTTTTACATAGGTTGTATTTTCAAAATATTTTGAGACTTTCCAAAGCCATAAAAAGTTAGTTTTGTACATTTATTTATCATGTAAATAAAACTTTTTGTAAATGAAATCAATCTTCAAGAAGATTGAATGCAAAATTATTACTGAGTGCCTTTATGAACATTCGGTAATAAATGAAATATGTGCTCTTAGAATATCCCACCTATCGATGCTCACCAATTAAATGCCATTAAAAAAATGTCATGATATTTCTGCTCAATGAATCCCAAAGGGGTTGATTGGAAAAAAATAACTTGCCTGCTATAAAGTATACACTTATTATGTTTGTTAATCATGTTTAAATGGGCAACATATTTGTAGGATAGTTTATTTCGGCTACATTTATACGCATCTTAGTATTAGATTTGTTTTGCACTAATTGGATGGGGACACCCGGGTGCAAATGGTTTGTTCAAATGTCATTATTGTTAGGTATATTTTACTGGGAATGTTTGTTTTGGGTCTCTAAATATTAATTGATTTTTTCACTTTTCTTCTTAAAGGTGCCAAATGGTCATCCCAACTAATCCAAAAACAATTAAATCTTGTATGAAAGTATAAAATTACCCAGGTCTGTGATCGTTATGGAACCCCAGGCCTAGCCTGAAGCGCTTGTACACACTACTGCGATACAACACATTTTCATCGGATTATGTGTACACAATTATGGACATCATAATATGTGTGATATAAATGTTGAACTATTCTGTATCGTGTATCGCATGCAGTTATCGCATGCGTGTATCGCACATAGATAATAACAATGTTGTATTGTATCATATTGCAGTACAACGCGTAATTAATATTTTCATACAGCATTATTTTCTGAAAGTAAAGTTATTCGAGGGGGGGGGGGACTGGCTGATGAAATTGAATAATCATATTCACAAATTATGCTTCCGAACTCGATATATATAAACAATTGAGTATATATACGCTTTCATATATTCACCGTGGACATCCACATTCATCAATCAGGGGTTAGAGTGTATCTCTAGTAGATCTCTGGGAGGTGTGACTTTCAATTGTGGGGTTCACTGTAACTCACTTGTGATGTCCATTCTAATCAGTGAAAGGTAGCTTGTCCGTTGTGGGTCGAGACCACCAGTTTGATTCCCGGTGGAGCCAAGTTGCTTTTCACTGCATCCAGAGTTCTAAACTTACGGACAAATGTCCACTTGTGATGTCCATTTTGTTGGAGCATGATATTAATGTTACAGTAATTTATGTTAATTAATTAATTATTTGCCATAGTAGTGCCTAACGGGGGCTTTTGTTGACTAGATCCTCATTGAGGAGACTGTTAGGAAGGGCATCCAAGTCATAATACTAGTTAATTGCTCCAATAATCTTTACATTTCTTGTAAAGGCCCCCGTCATACCCACATTTTTGTGGAAAATTGACGTTAAATCGGATGATGAGTAGTGCCTAACAGGATGGTGCACAGAATTTCCATCCTTTCTTACCGAGAATTGGGTTTTGTAAATTATTTGATGAAACTGAATCAATTTTGTAGATTTCATGAGTCGTATGATGGGAAAATCAGTCCAAAATAAAATTACACAAAATTTATTTATATTTTTCTTCCTTTGTTTCTTCTCACCTGTATCTGGTAATGTAAATGCATACATATTGAAGGTGCAGTGAGGTCCATGAATATAGAGACAATATTTTGTACAGAGCTTATGAATTGCTCGCAGCTCGCACTCTAAATTATTATAATAATACATTCTGTCACAAAATGAGCCCAATTGACACTATTTAATATAGATTACTGATCATTGTCTATATTTCAATGCCCTTTAAAATGAACTCCAATAAGCAGCGTTTGATTTAGCGGAGCTGGTGTACAACCATTTCAGAAGTGAATATCAGTTTTTAGCTGTTTGAGCTATCGTGCACAATCTGCCACTGTCACTCTATGTGTCCATTCTGTGTTCAATTGATCCTGTAGCGCACATGCTTTGATGGATTTTGCTGAAACTTGGACACAGTGACCATTTGGTGATTGACCATCAGTGGTGGTCAACGCTCATCTAGTGGTCAGATGACGTCATTTCATGAAAATGCGCAAAATGTATCTCCTCCTACAGATTTAATGGCAGAGTGTTGAGGGTTTAACATAATCACACTTGGGTAGTGCTTCCTTCAGGGTGTTCAGGAATTCGAGTTCAATGGTCATCTAGTGGTCATTTTTTATTCCTTGCCAAAAGGAATCTATGCAGTCATGCATGTGTGTGTGTGACGTCGGCTTGTAATCACGATAACCCAAAGAGGGTATCTATACTTGATGGGTAGGTTACCCATAGTGAGTAGATGAACCCCATTTAGTTTGGTACTAATCTCATGAATATTAATGAGTGGGCGGGGCTTAGAGTGAATTTCTTTAAATGTTGATATCTCCGCAACCGTATGTC
>JAODUJ010216108.1:0-10523 GCA_027564615.1 Psolus chitonoides
GCTTGTCAGTAACCTTGAACACTTGAAGCAAAGGTATACATCAAGCGTTAACGGAGCAAAGGTATACATCAAGCGTTGACTGTCCCATCTGCGTTGGGTTTGAGTGAAAATAACTCCCATATGATTATAATAATTATACTGTCAGAAGGTATGTTTCTAATCTAGACAACCGTTCGGTTTAGTCGTCCATGATGTTTATTTGTTCGTAAGAGGATTTGTAAAATGTCCATACTGTTATAAGGGATGTTTCTAATCTAGACAACTTTTCTGTTCAGCCCTTCAAATGTTTGTTTGGTCTCAAGAGGTTTTGAAAAGTGTTCATATACCTCCATAAGGGATTTTCTAATCTGGACAACTTTCTGTTTGGTCCTTCATGATGTTTGTTTATTCTTGAGAGGGTTTGAAATTGTTCATACTGTCATAACAGATATTTCTAATCTAGACGCCTTTTCTGTTTAGTCGTTCATAATGTTCGTTTTCTCTTATGAGGCATTGGAAGTGTTCATACTGTCATAAGAGATGTTTCTAATCTACACAGCTTTTCTGTTTAGTCGTTCATAATGTTTATATAATGTTTATTCTTAAGAGGATTTGAAAACTGTCTGTATTGCCATAAGGGATGTTTCCGATCTAGACAACTTTTCTGTTCAGTCGTTCGTATGTATGTTTATTCCTAAGAGGACTTAAAAGTGTTCATACTGTTATAAGGGATGTTTCTAATCCAGACAACTTTATGTTTAGTCCTTCATGTTTCATTATTCCTAAGATGATTTATAAAGTATTCATACTGGCATAACAGATGTTTCTAATCTACACAACTTTCTGTTCAGTCGTTCATAACATTTGTTTGTTCATTTAGGATTTTGAAAGTTTGGTACCTTCATAAGGGATGTTTCCAATATAGACCACGTTTCTGTTTAGTTCGTTCTCAGGAGGATTCGAACAGTGTTCATTCTGTCATGAGGAATGTTTCTAACCTAGACAATGTTTCTGTTGTAATCGTTCATAATGTTTGTTTAATGATTATTCTTAAGAGGATTTGAAAAGTGTCTATATTGTCATAAGGGATGTTTCTGATCTAGACAACTTCTATTATAGTCGTTCATAATGTTTGTTTGTTTGTTTGTTCTCGTGAGTCAGGAGGGGTTGAAAAATGGTCACTCTATTATGAGGGATGTTTCAAATCTAGATAATTTGTCTGTGTAGTCGTTCATATTGTTTGTGTGTTCATTTAGGATTTTGAAAGTGTTCATACTGTGATAAGGGATGTTCCTGTAATCTAGACAAAGTTTCTGTTCAGTTGTTCGTATTGTTTGTTTCACTGAGAGGATTTGAAGTATTCATACTGTCATAAGAGATGTTTCTAATCATGCTAATGTAGACAACTTTCTGTTCAGTACTTCATAGTGTTTGTTTATAGCGTTCATACTGTTATAACAGGTGTTTCTAATCTGGACAACTTTTCTGTTTAGTCGTTCATAATATTTGTTTGTTCATTTAGGATTTTGGAAGTGTGGTTCTCTCATAAGGGATGTTTCTAATCTAGACCACGTTTCTGTTTAGCTTAATGTTTGTTTATTCTTAAGTCCCCGTCAATGAGGGCATAGATCGAGGTATATTAACGCGATAAGATTATAAAGTGCAGTATAGACACATTATTAAAGCAGCCTTGTAATTTTGATGCTCGATCGTTTTTTATTTGTTAATTTTAGACAAAGATACATCTTCCCAGGGATGCCAACTAGTATGGTTTTCCAGCTATTTGGTACCAGAAATTATTGTAGATAAGGATTTTTCTCTTCAAAATATTCATTCTGAGATGCCTGTTCCAATTTATTCAGTTTGACATTAACATCTCAGGCTACGTATTCTTACTGAAACGGTTTTTTTTTCTCGATGCAGTTCACTGATTTTTGTCCTTTTTCCTTTGAGTAAGGATAGTTAAAGTTGGCAACGCTGCTTTCTATAAAGTGCTGCAAATATTTTTAACCTTTTATATTTTACCTACATTACCAGTGGCGGATCCAGGAGTTATTTTTTTTTTTTGGGGGGGGGGTAGGGGGGCGGAAACCTGTTTGCATGTGCGGATGATGTGCCAAAATACCATTTCAAAACCGTTATAGGGGTATAGGGATGTGTACAAAAATGCCATTAACTTGAAAATGTCAGAGGCGCATGCCCCCTATGCCACCCCTTGGATCCGCCAATAATTACTCAAGTAAGAAAGTTGTCCTTTTTGGCCTTTACATGTATCCATATTCTTACAATCCACAAAAAGGTCAAATATTGTGTCCACCATTTTACACTATGTGTACACTATATATTCCGTGTGTCAGTATCTTGCTTATAGGCTAGAAAACTTTCCATGTACGTAGCTTACCATATTTATTTATAAGGGAACGTATATTGTTAAATCAGATCATTAGGAATGGGTTACGTATTTTCGAATCGTGGAGTCAGAAAGTCTTCAAACTTGAAATTATAAATTTCATTCTCTATACAAATAATTTGGGGTAATTTTATGGGTTGATTATATGAGGCTATATTCGTTATATAAGACAGCGGAGAAAGCCTAACACGTACTACAAACGGGGATTGATGTAGCCTAACCGTTATGAGGATTGTTATTCCTATGTGTGTATACACACGATATAACTGTATTCTTCTCAGCATCACGCTGTGGTCCGGGAGAACTTGATTATCATACATTGGAAACAATTATTTCAGGAAATGTTTAGGTCATCAGTCAGTCAATACTATGTATGGGGTAATTCAGTACGGAGTTACTGGTTTGTAAAATTTCCATGTTCACGTATTCAGCAAAAGAGTTAGCCTAACATGTAAAACAAACGTGGAAGGTATAGCCTAACTGTATAGGCGATTGTTGTTTGTACACAGGAAATTCTATAAAACTTTTCATAGCATAACAATCTGACTCTTGGGATGGTTACCAAAATAACAGTGGTTCCATTGAGGTTGCGGTTAGCGATAAACAGTTCCCTTCTTCGAATTTTCAAAAAGAGAATGAAAATAAGCTGTTCGGTAGACTAAATTTCTCTCAGCAAGTCGCTGGGTATTGATCTTGAGTATGTGCTTTTGATCTGTGTTCAACATTACAGATTGGTCTAACAATCAGGAAAAAGATCCAATGCACGCAATTGAGACAAGCATTGTGAATCCGATTGGGTCTATATAATAACAACATGATACGAGTGATTGTATTGTTACGCCTCGTACGACGTCATGTACCTTGTACTATATTTATAATGACAGTGTTGGCATAAGTAATGTTCATTTGGCTGACTGCCATCTATCAATATTGATAAAAAGCCTCCGCATCAGCTAATAAATATATCGATCAATTACCTTCTTTTATGAGATAATGCCGTGATATAATGAGAAAGATTGGGAGGCTTCCCTGGAGCAAGCTTTGATATATCTATTTTGATTCTTCATCGTGACTTCAGCATCAAAATTGATTATTTTTATTCACCGTGCAAGTGATTATAAGTGGGTATCTTCTCTGAAAGACTAAATGCTGTCAAACGCTGTCAAGACAACTAACACTGGCCTTATATAGTTTGGAATAATCATTTCTTCTGTTAACTGGTTAATGCGAATATTTGATATATTTTACTATTCTAAGTAAACCAACTCGCCCACTACACTGTCGTCTACGCCCCCACCCCATCGAACCCTATTTGAACCTCATTTGACTTCTCAGTTGACCTCTCATATCTTATATTCGTCTACATTCCACTAAATGCATACATTCAAATGGTGAATTAGTGTCAGAATATCAGGGAGAGTGTCACAAAGGAATCCTTTCCACACAAAGCTGAAAACAAAATTGAAATCGTTCGAGAAAAAAAAACGAAAATGTCTTCCGTTTTTCCCCCAAGACCAAGGGAATATATAGGCTATACTTCTGTAGTTTAGGTATTTATTACCTTCGGCTGTTTGGCAAAAAGAATGTACTCAGGTACAGACAGCAAGTCCTATAATATCTAACACTGGCCTGACTGGTAGCTTATTGGGGTCATACAGATTGGAAACCACTGTTACTGTTCTAGCGTATATATAGGTACAGACGTGCCCTGCAATCCCACTCGCACATTACGCTGTCGTCCACCCACCCACCCTTATTCGAATAATGGTGAAATATTGTCAGAATCATATAAGGGAGAGTATAACAAAGGAGTCCTTTCTACGCAAACCTGAAAACCCGAACGGTTTCTGTATTACTATCTCAGCATGAACTTTGCTACCCTATCCCATATGATGATGTAATTACAACGTTATTGTTTTTTCTCGAAAATGAATAGCTGTGTCTCTTTCACATTATATTTCAGTACCGCGAAACATATTTTGATAGACACGCAATGGCGTAACGTGTCTAATCCCAAATGATTCAAGTCTATGGATTATTCAGTGAATTTCAACCTCTGCCATGTTTGTCATATCATCCCGTTTGGGCGGTCGCATAGGGCTCAGGTTATGTCTGCGTGGACCACCTTGTGTCATCTGTCAAAATTAAACATGACTTTGTTAAAATTCGGCCGGACTCGAGGGACAAGTCTGTCAAAATCCGACACCAAAACAGGAACACAAACTTCGTCCCAAATCCCCTAAATTCAATTGCAGTCGTGGCTTAGTTTCAAACGTTATTGTTCGCATTTCCAAGAGCTGTTTTTCTTTCCTTCGTGGCGGAGACAAAATGACAGCGTCGCGTATAGTATAATAATAACAGTCGTTTCCTCATCTGGAATCGCAGTCTGGTACGCCCATATATTTGTATACTGATTTGTGTACAGAGGAGTATGTGCTCGACATCACAATCTTCATCTGAACTTGAGTTCAATGTGGCGACAGAATGCGGTATGACAATTTTCGTACTGAAATACTTGAAATTGACCATGTTTGTATTCATTGAAACAAATATGTCAGTTTTGTCAATGTTAGTGCTGAGATTGTTTTGTTTTTGTATTTACAGAATGCGAGTGACGAAATTGTTGATAATTTGTTGTGTCACTATCATCGCCATGGCAACAGGAGCTCCCCGTAGAAACAAACCAGGAAAATCTGGCGAACGGAAGAGACAACGAAACAGCCAAAAGAATACCCTTACAACAGTGTTACCGGTGAGGACGGACGAAGAAGAAAGGTATGAATATTGATGACCTCATTAATATTGATGATTATCTAGCTTTCAGCCAATTACAAATATACCTCATACACATTCACCACTTTGTCATGAGCGGACGAGACAACGAAACATCCAAACAATAACTTCACTACAGTGTTACCGACCTGGACAGACAAACAGCCAATTAGCACACATTTTCTTATATGGATATAACTCTTATTTTTGCCCTAATTTCGAAGGATATGCGATGGAACTGTTTCTTTTGTTCATGAAGATGCATTTTCCTTTGGATATATCCCTACCTTAGACTCTAAGTGTGCTAATTGGGTGAGACGAAGAAGAAATGTATGAATATTGGTGACCTCATAAATATTCATCTTTCATCCAATTTAAAATATACCTCATATACATTATTAAACTAGCTAGCTTGTCATGAGCGGACGAGACAACAAAACACCAAAATAATAACTTTACCACAGTGTTACCGACCATGACAGACGAAGAAGAAAGGTATGAATATTGATGACCTCATTAATATTAACGATTATCTAGCTTTCATTCAATTACAAATATACCTCATACACATTCACCAGTTTGTCATGCATGAACGGAAGAGACAACGAAATACCCAAAAGACTAACTTTACCAGTTCACCAGTGTTACCGACCAGCACAGACGAAGATGAAAGGTATTAATATTGATGACCTGATTAATATTAATGATCATTATCTAGCATTCATCCAATTAATAATATACCTCATACACATTCACCAGTTTGTCATGAACGGAATAAACAACGAAATATTCAAAAGACCAACTTTACCACAGTGTTACCGACCAGGGCAGACGAAGAAGGAAGGTATGAATATTAGTGACCTCATTAATATTGATCATTCAGTTAAAGCTGGAATCAGAATTTACTTCACACTTTTAACGCGACCCACGCTTTAATAAATTTCATCACATTCACCCGGATCATGCAGGAGGCGAGATGACTCGCTATAGGCCTCCAAAGCAGGAAACAGGTGGCGCCATGTTGTGCGCTTTCCAGCAGTCACGTAACGGCTGATCTGCCCACTCCACTGGACATGGTCGAGTAACTCTAGTTATGGCGTGGTGTCGATCCGCGCTGGACCAGTAAAGACGTACGTGTCTGCTCGCATTCCAGAAGTTACGTAACGGCTGATCTGCCCACTCCACTGGACATGGTCGAGTAACTCTAGTTACTGCGTGGTGTCGAGCCGCGCTGAACTAGTAAAGTCGTACGTGTCTGCTCGCTCAGAGCGTCCAGTATGATGAGGGATAGCTATCACTGCCAATATGGCGATCTTCCCTCACGTCTATGGCAAGCCATTGGGGCCACACCGGCATTCTCTTACGCGTTCTCGATTTTCAGTTACGCGTCAACGAAACAACCAATCAATTAAGAGCTTCTTAACACGTGGTACGTTGGATAACGCGTTTTCGAACTTCGACAACGCGAGACTCGAGAACGCGCAATGGAAACTTCAACAACGCGAACCCGAGAATCGAGAACGCGTAATGGAAACTTCGACACCGCGAACCAGAGAATCGAGAACGCGTAATGGAAACTTCGACAATGTGTTGTTGAAATGCTAACGTTACAGTAATGTTAATGTAGGCCTAGCAGTAACTGAAACATGACATTTGTGAGGCATTAGGCGTCGTCGATGTCCCGATACACGTTGTCGACGTTTCCCGGGACGTTTCCATTACGCATCGTCGAATTTTCGTTACGCGTTGTCGAAGTTCGAAGACGTGTTGTCCAACGTAACACGTGGTCGGAAACTCTTCTTTGATTGGTTGTTCCGACGACGCGAACCCAAAATTCGAGAACGCGTAACCGAAAATCGAGGACGCGTGAGAGACTAGCGTTATGGCCCCATGGGCTTGCCATAGACGTTACATTCGATATTGTCAATATTTTTCTTCACATGAAGCCGCGTTCAACTCCTTAACTCGTTTAACCCTCTCCAGTAATTCTAGCGTCAACGATTGCTCTAGTGCGCATGTGTGCTGAGTAGCCTACACGAGCTGAACGGTATTAGCAAGCAAAACGTCATCACCTAGCAGGCTAGCAACAAGCCTCCCAAATGAAATTTGCCCATAGGCCTAGCCTAATAGTACGGCCTAACCTGAAATTTCATAGCCCTAAATTTACAAAATTCTAATGTTCTAAGAAGTGAAAGTGCTCTGTAAGATGGGTCGATCCATGCCTAATTATTTTACTAAAAACATGTTCAGAACTTACTTTTGATACATGTGGCCTGCTGTCTGAATGTATTATACAATTGGTTCAGTTTGTCGACATGTAACATTACTTTGTTCATTGCCAGTTCACTACACTGACGCAAACTACGTAATATACGGCGTACCTACTACACCAGTAACAGACCTCCTGAAGTGGTTACTTTTTTTGGACGTTTTTTTGCGAGGCGCCGAACGGTATTTTTGCTTAACTTGTGTCACTCTACTAAAAGAGCCCAATGCAGCTAATGTCTTGTTAATTTATTGCATGTTGGAAGATAACAAAGAGAAACAAAATTGTAAATATCATGACCCAACTTCATCCTTTTCTCATTAAAATCTGAGAAACATGATTTTTTTGTGGACCTTATATAATTTGCTAATTTCATTACTGTCATATCATTTTTGTAGCCTTTTGATCGTAACTACATCAACAACCCTGGGCCCATGGTGGTGTTTGCGACACCGGGAATGCTCCATGCGGGCCTATCCCTGCAGATATTCAAGCAGTGGGCCAATAACGAGAAGAACATGGTTATCATGCCTGGGTACTGTGTGGCTGGGACCGTCGGATCACAGGTCCTCTCGGGGAAGAAGAAAATACCAATAGAAAATGGAGGAATTGTAAGTTACAATTTTCTAACATATTATTAACATTAACCCATTACCTACGTTGTATTTTTACAGCTAGCAGCAGGAGCTCTGCATTGCTCCACGCAGAACTCCAATCTGAGCAGCTACCAGATTTTTCGTACCACGTCCCGGGGGCACTGAGCCATGAGGGCTATTATCTAACTGCTAGAATGCACGAACAATGGCAGCACCAGCCAGGCGTGTCGCGCTGTGTATGCTCCTGACCCCTGAATCCTCCCTCGGTAGGAATAAGGTTATCCCGCCACTTGATGCGTGACTTTGCAATTACTGTGGCAGATATACGGGTATAGCGTGATCAACTTGGCAGGTATAGCCTCATCAGTGACTTAGTTAACCCATTACCTACCACGTTGTATTTTTTACAAGCTCTGCACTGCTCCACGCAGAACTCGAAGCTGAGCAGCTACCAGACTTTTTTTACCATGTCCCGGGGGCACTGAGCTGTAAGGGCTATTATCTAACTGCTGGAATGCATGAACAATGGCAGCACCAGCCAGGCTTGTCGCGCTGTGTACACCCCTTGCCCCCCTAACCCCCGCATCTTCCTCGGTAGGAATGGGGTTAAAGTGGTAGTACACTGTAGTGGTTTGAGTGACTGCTATGTGCTACAGAGTTTGTGCTACCTGGTTTGATTTCCACTTGTGCCTTAAAAACTTTCTCGTCAAAGGCTGTACTGCAGTTGTTGATGGTTTTGCAGTTCTGGTTCAGTTGTAATGGGAGCAATTGTTTAAACCTTTCGCTGCTAGATTCTTCAAGCCAGCTAACACATCTTTACCAGTTCATGCAGGGCTCTACACTAGGCTGCAAACATAGTTCATCAGGCATGTCCAGGGGTGTGGGAGGGATGCAACTCTCCAGGGGTGTGGGAGGGGTGCAACTGTTACGTAGCTGCTGGAATGGGCCCACAATGGTGCCACCTGTTTCCCACTTTGGCCAGTCCAGGAGAATCTTCCCTTCGGATATGCGAAATGGAGCCCCTGATCGGGGGCCTGAACCCCCATTGAGAGTTTTTATTTCACATGGGGGCTGCCATTACTCACAATGCAATTCACCATTGTGATACACACAGTGTGTGAACGCAAGGGAAAAACAAAGATGTTTGGGGACAATACTGTTGGTGCAGTGCAGTCATAGATAGAGTAGGCATAAAATTAAAACATTGACCGTGTCACATTTTTTATTCACCTTGTAAGTTTTGGTGAAATTCTCCAATAAGTAGCGCGTCTCCTGAATTTAGCCTCGTACCAGGCGTTTAAATAAAGCGTAACATACACCGACGCGCCAGCTAGCTTCAAACCAGTCATGTTCACATTTACAAAATATAACCGAACGATGTCTGTATATGCAGTTTGAAACTTCTCGCAAGCAGTACCAGACTAAGTTAATGAATTGTTACTAATGAAAAGGACTGGTAAATTACTGACTTTCATCTCACGAAAACGGTCCTGAACGGGGGATTCTCCTAGACTGTTAGCTATAGGCCCCCGGCTGAAAGGGTTAACAGCTCTGTTTTTCATGGAATGACATAAATTTTTGAAATATAGATCAGACGTGGGTAATTTTTCATGCTGCAAGGGTAATTGTTTTAGGATTAGGTGGCTAACAATTCAACAACCCACAAACTCACAGAGCTCCTTCTACTAACTTTTTTTTTCACTTCATTCACAGATTGATGTTAAACTTGCAGTGCAGTACATGTCATTCAGGTAATGCAGTCTTAGTTTCTAATGATTATTCAGTACTGTCACAGTGCTGTTACTCAATTCAATACTAGGTTGGTATTGCTGAAAACCCCAGAGATATGCTGATGCTAAAGGTACTATGCAGCTAATTTACCATTGTGAGCCTTGGAACGTAGTGTTAATCTATGATGGTAAAGCTATGAGGCTAATCATTCAATGTCAGCCTCAGAACAGGTTTCAATCTCTCATGATCGCCCTTACTATTTTCACAGTGCTTGATCATGCTGATGTTAAGGGTATTGTGCAGCTAATCATTTAATGTCAGCCTTAGAACATGGTCGTGACCTCTCATGAATATTTTCATAGTGTTCATGACCATATACCAGGGATTCATTAGAACATGGTATTATTCGCTCATGTAATATATATTATTTATTCAGCGCCCATGCCGATGCTAAGGGTATTATGCAGCTAATTCATCACTGTGAGCCTAAGAATGTTGTCTTTATCTCTCATTACTATTTATTATTCTTACAGTGCCCATGCGGATGCTAAGGGTATTATGCAGCTAATCCGTCACTGTGAGCCTAAGAATGTTGTCTTTATCTCTCATTACTATTTATTATTGATTCCTTGCCAGAGGCAAAAGGAATCTATGCAGTCATGCATGTGTGTGTGTGTGTCTGTGTGTGTGTCTGTGTGTATGTGACGCCGGCTTGTAATCACGATAACTCAAAGAGGGTAACTTGGATCGGTCTCATACTTGGTGGGTA
>JAODUJ010216330.1:0-16019 GCA_027564615.1 Psolus chitonoides
AGTGCTAAAATTACATCCTGGAAAATGACGACGGGTAGGCTATTCTTCAATATTTCGTAAATCGGTAACCTTCTAATCTTTATAATAGTTTATTCCCCTCGTTGAACAGTTGAACTGTAAAGGGTAATCTATCTGGGGGAGGGGTGTAAGTATTCTAAAAAGAAAGCCCTTTGATGATATAGATCTGATAATACGTCAGGCAATCAGAGCGTGACCAAATGCCCTAGCGGTTATCACTATGGTTATGTGATATGTTGAGAAGAGAATTACCAACTTTCCATTTCCAAGCGGGAAGATTTCCGCACTAAGTGTTATAGTCCAGGCCCTGCCATACAGACCCGTATACACTTTTTCCCAAGGAAAGTTTGAATGCTGATTTGAGTTACATATATGTGTATGTCTTTGAAATTCTACTAGGTGGAAAACTGAAAACCCGGGCAAACTCGGCATATGACCGTTTGTCAAAATGGACGCCAATATCCTCATAATTTGCGTCGTGGTAGGTAATGGGTTACCAGGTGAAATGGTAATAACTCTGACACTATTTGATCTAGAGGGGTGATTAAGGTGTCTATCCCGACTAAACCAATGCTATCTAATTGAATGAAGGGGGTTTCATGGTTGTCTTAGGTCTGGGTCGAAATAAATCCAAGATGGTCGCCCATATCAACCAGATGTAAATTTGTCCACATTCATAACGCTGAAAGTAATCGACCTAGAGGAATGAATGAAGTGTATTTCCCTACTAAATCAAGGTTGCCTTATTGATTGAAAGGGGTTTCAAGCGTGTCTGAGGTCTAGGTCACCAGATCTCCAAGATAGCCACCGACTAGCAACCACATGTACATTTTTCGACTGTCATAACACTGAAACTACTCGATCTAGAGGGATGAATTAGTTGTTTTCACCAATCAATTAAGATTGCCTTATTGGCCAAAGGAGGTTTCAATGTTTTTATTATAAAGATAAAATCATAAATTGCTGTAAAGACTGCTTTCTTGTTGGTTAGTATCAACGGATTTACATAGCTGTCCCAATCAAGATGATTTTGAAGGCCTTGCTTTTACGATTGATCAGCAATTGCACATTGATGTGGAGTACAAATGTGACATTTACGGTGGTGTACAACAAGTATGTGAAACATGTCTAAAGCAGTGCCATTCTTACTCTATGTCCCATGTTACTACACTGATATCATCAAATTTTACCACATGAGGTTTTGCAGGGAGGAAACTAATCATTAAAATATTGCTATGTTACAATATGATTAGTAGAGACATTAATGTAGATAAGAAACATTTTTGTTCAGATAAGATACATCAATGTAGTTAAGTGTGCAGCACATGTGTAAGCTGACTACTTATTTTGACATCCCTTTGATTCGTGGCAGAATACTACGTACAGTAGTCTTCCTCTATTACACGGACTGCGTGTGGTGTGACATCTACATGTACCACCATATATATATATATATACAGGTTTCAACTTCTTTCACTGGCAAAATGGATCCATCGTCAGACAAAACAGTAATGATTAGTTGTTTGAACAAGATCATGATCTCTAAGGAGATTCAGGACATTATATATATATACAATGAAAAAATAATCGCTGAATATGATTTGCTATGACGCTTGACGTAGGTGGCAGTTTTGCCAGTTGTTTGGCCCCCTTGATATGACTATCCAGTCTGGCCCGGTCAAATGTTTGAGAAGATGTCTTGCGTCCAGCACCAGTCCACACGAGAACTAAGTATTCCTCAACCTTTTGCGATGACTCTTCACTCAAAACATGGAACTTGCCAAAACTGTTCAAGTATTTCTCTGGCTCATATATGCAAGTGCAGCATATTTTGTGCCGAGTATGTTAAGAGTGTCATCACCTGTACGAACGTGTGCTTTCACTAGGACCTGCCATAAATGCGGACCCAGCCTCTCAGCGAGCTCGAATATGTAGTGGTAGATGTCTTGTACGCTCGCCAGATCCAAACCCTACCCAGAGCTCACATAAACCATGCTCTTGCCACTTTGTGATAGGGCACGATAGCCTCACCACTGTATCTGTATCATTTGATATCATCAGAAGCAGCACACAGCCTCGGGCTACTTCCCATGCACAATGAAGCACCAGTCTGTCGTCGGTCTCTTCTAAACTGCCTGTCAGCGCATCAATAGTGGCTGATGTGGAGGAATCGTCTGATGATCTCTCTGGACATATCAACTCAGCTGGGACCATTTCATCATCAACAATACAACCACTGAGCACGATGGGAACTTGTAGCTGCTGTTCCGTGGCGAGCACATGAGTGACGGAGTGAGACACTGTAAATTAGTCTTATTACTCGGTGATGGCCAGAACGTGTCCATTTGTTGTGGTATTGGAATATCTGTACCTATGAGTGTCATATCGATCGCTCCAATACTAGCTGCACGCCGAGTTCACTCACTCCAGATAGCTGTCAAAGACCACATGGAGGCTGGTCTTTGAACATACAGATTTACCTGCAGATACCCATTCTACAAAATTTGCAAATGTCCCGAACGATGACAGATTCGGAAAGAAACAGATTCTAAATATAAAGTCCACTATAACTGCTGCATTACCATGTAGGAAGACCCTATCTTCATCCACTATATGCGTCCCAATTTCAGTTACAAGCTTGCTTTTGTCTGGTTTCGATGCTAGATCGCTTTTAAGGATGATTGAAGTTGGCAGGATATCATGAGAGTAGATTGATTCCAGCGACATGCCCCGCTATTTCACAATATCACTATCACGGTGATCAGCAGCTAGTATCTTCTGTGAAGTAGTCACAGTATAAACTGGTGTCTCGGAGGGTGACTTACTGTCAAATCGGAGCAGGTTTCTCTTCGAGAAAATAGTAACAGGGAGATTGCTTTTCCTCTCAAGAAATCGCTCTTTGCGGAACTCTTTAAAGCAGCAGCCACCAATCACGAGAGCCTGATGCAGACGCATGGACACTTCTATACTAACTGCTTAGTGAAGATTGCCTCCGCTGCACAAAAAGTCCAGAAGTAGTGCGAAATGTTTTGTTCAGATGATCTGCTTTTCGACCTATGAGATCATGATGGAACTTTGATTCACTATGATCCATTGAGCTGTCATTGGTCATCTCTCTCAAGTTGTTAGAAATGAGAAGAATCTCATTAAAGATGAGCTTTCATTAAACTACAACAGCTGTGTTCCTTGTCTGGCCCACGATTCCATTCTTGCTCTTTGATGCCCTCTGGGTAGACTGCTCCAGCTTTATGCCCGGTGCTACGGCATTGAAGTATCCACCACGGTCTTTTACAATAAAATGTACGCGCGCTGGAAGACCTCTGGATGAGTACTTTGTATGAGCTCTATAGTTTCAAGGTAGAATGAGCCATATCGCTAGTTGAGGGAAACATTCTCTCTGAAGATGGGGAGGAACTTCTCACAAAATACAATGTGCAGTGCGAAGTTGCCTTCACGATCAGAAGAGATGACATGCTTGATAATTGGGGCTATGTGCTGGAATCCCCCTCAGTATTGGCAAACCTCCGATTTTGATTCACATTTCTCCAGGAAAGTAAAAAAATTCCAGAATATCACTTGACTATTTAAGTAGGCTATTGTTGTAAACTTTGGTCTAATCTTGCTCTTCTCGCACAGGCAGCCCTTAGTTAAACGGTACGTGCAATTACATAATTATCTTCACGACCATGCTGCCCGAGCTAAACCCAGAAGCCTTCAAGGAAGTGATGACATCAGAGACAATTGAGATGCCTCTGAACGATCTGACATAATGGGTGCCTTCCAACACAGAATTCAAAATCAGCTTACCAAATACCTTTGTCTCCATAAGGCCGTCTTCAATCCCAGAATCTCGACCAATATCAGAACCTATCGACCAGCACATATTCACCCAGTGGAACATCCCCATCATTCCATGAATGTTTGCAAACGTAACCGGCTCAGCCATCAAGATATCAGTGACTGTGTGGTACACATATTCATCACAGAATACTGGAATGACTGACTGGGATGGGTTAAGATGCCGATGAACTCTGGATATTTTGTAGAACTTTGCGGACAGTTGCATATTCACTTACAGGAAGGGAATTACAGGACGAAATCCAACACGCATGAAGGGAACAATTTTAAACATGTTTCAAATACTTGTTGTACACCACTGTAAATGTCACATTTCAATTCCACGTCAATGTGCAATTGTTGATCAATTGTAAAAATAGGGCTCGAGGTCATCTTCAATATGTTAAGTTATGTACATCTGTGTATACTAACCAATAAAAAAGCAGACTTTACAGTAATTTATGATGTTATCTTTGTATTTGTATTATTATTTGTTTTTTCCATTTTTTTTAACACTTTTTTTATACGCATAATTCAATATTGTTGAACATTGGAGTGATTGCTAATAGCAACTTCTATAAACGTGAATACGAATTTGCCGGCCTGCAGCTACCGAGACGTTTCCGACCGCGCTTGTTTTAACACTGAGAGACACCGTTGAATCTAATTTCAATTTGTCGTGAAATTTTAATCGATTATACTTGATGGATTCTCCGACGAAAGCAAAATCGTAATTATTGGAAATTTCTGGTGATATGCATATGACAGTGGCGTAAATCCCGTGGGGAATTGGGGGATACATCCCCTTAACTTTTTGGAGATGCTCCCGTTGACTTTAACATTTTCACACAGTAAATTTTGCTTTAGAGCTTATCATCCCCTTCACTTTTTCACACGGATTTACGCCACTAGCATATGACAAATTGAGCTTCAAAACTGGTTTTGTAGCTGAAACAAGCCCTGTACGTACCTTTAAATGATTCTACCGTAGGCTATTCCTGTTATGTGTCCACCCATCATCTCAATTCTTAGACTTTAGACTTCATATAAAAAAAGATGGAACATTGAGACGAGACACACACTATTCTTAACTTGTTTGCTATTATAGATTTTGTCATAAAGAATTTGGATTCCGATTGATGGTTATAAGTATCCGTATATTAATATTATTATTCGCCTAATATTTACACCTTCGTGGCAGGTGTAAATATGTACCATATTCTATTACGTATGCAGCTAGCCTGTGCATGAGTAATACACGTCCGCCTAGCGGGCTATTATGTATACATATGCATGTTACCACGACAAATCCACAATAGGATATAACTCTCGCAGGTGCTTGGTAGTTTGGCAGGAATGATGGGCTCCTCTCAGTAAACTAGACAGTTGTATATTACCTAATCTAACTTTGTAAGCACCATTTGTGTCAGCGTCCCTTGCACTTGCAGATTGCAGGATCCATTCCTCAAACGCTCTTCTTTTAATGACGGTTAATAATAAAAACAATAGAAACAACCTGCGAGTTACGATATTCCCTCCTAATGTAGAGGTATGTTAGTCATCGGTGTCAACCTTATTTTGTCCCATCTCTTTTATTTGGTTATTTCCATATCAATAACATTGAACAGAATTATAAGATACATGAATTACCTAACAAATTCTCTGAAACGTAGAAGCTTATAATCATCATTATGTTTCTGTCTTACGAAAACTGAAACTTGCTCAAAAAGGCTAAAGCATCAGACAATCTCTCGTTTTGTTTACAATAAAAATAAAGTATTTTGCGTGTAGTAGGTACAAGTTTACAGAACGTTTTATCTCCTCTACATATCTAAATTTAATAGTATCAAAATTAACAGTACAGGTGTCTTAAAGACAAATATCATAGGTGTTCTGCCAAGAGACTTGAACAAATAGGCACGAACAAAATATGTTCAGGGTTTCGTGTTCATGTTTACAAAGAAGAGAATATCTTTGCTTAATCATGAATATGCTCACTATTCTATGCAAAAACCGAAAGTACTGAACTTGTACGTCTCTTACTGCAACTTGAGGGAAGATTAGATATAGCATTCCAGTTATAATCATGATTGCCTGAACTTTACCATTTAGAAATCGACCTTGGTCTTGGCCTTTGGTTGATAAAATCTTGATAAGTAATTTTTGTGACATGAGAATTAGTAGTAAATTTAACAAGACGTGATATATTTTTATTCGGAGTATCGGTGAAATTTATGTTAGACTTTCAAGCTTTTGGAGTAGCCATGAAAAAAATAAAAAAATGGGAAATTATGACTAATTTAGAACTTTGTTACAAAAGGTACATATTCTGAAAAGTTCCCAATTTTGTCACAAAAGTTCCGAAGTGAATATGCATTTTTCTCCAATAATATTTTTGAGAAGACAATAAATTTATTTATCTTGATAAATGAATTATTAGGAATACATTGGTTTAAATAGTTGCTTTCTGGAGAACAAAAATTGTAATCTGACCATGAACTACGTACTTCATATATAAAAGTATTTGATATTTCAATATCATGATTAGAAAAATTACAAGTAAATAAGAAACTGTCCCCATATCTACTAGAGGGCTCGATCAAATAGAAATTTCCATGCACCTGCATCGTCATCTCGATTTAATTTTACCCATTTTGCATTTTAAACTTTTTGCAAACAAGCTCAAATCAATCATATTAGGTCCGCCGTTACACTTTGCTATTTTATTTATGGAAATAATGAGGAGGAGGGTTAGGTAAAACGGTTGAAAGATACACTAATTGAGAAATACCGAATGTCTTGATGAATATTACCTTTCCTATTGGCGTGAGATCTCGTGAAGACGTGATAATACGTGATTCATTTCGATACAGTTCAGCCTAAACAAGTCCACTTCATGATGATTGAATGTTATTCCCGAATACGTGATAGGTGTCATCACTAATCTTAAATTCCAAATCATTGAAATAACGAGGAGGGTCTGCAGTTTATAGAGGAATAAATGTGTTTGGTCATATTAACCTTTAAACCCGAAACGTCTGCAAATTTGCTAAAACCCGCGATAACCTCTTTAATTGAATCGTTAGTACCATCTGTAATAATGACAGTGTCGTCAACATATTTGGAAATCCTAAAAGACGCATTTGTAATAGAACACCACGAAAAATTTTGAGTTCATTGTTACGTTTAAAATCTCAGTAGAAATAATAAATAAGTAAGGACTTAGTGGGCAACCTTGACGTACCCCATCGATACTCCAAAATAACTAGTAAAAATTCCATTGTTTGAGACACATGATAAAATATTGCTGTATAAGGTACTATCTACGTTCTAAAATCGGGACCAAAATTAAAATACAAAAGAATATTGTGCATGAACTAATCAAGAGAGTCGAAAGCCTTTTCAAAATCTAGAAATAAGAGAGCACATGGAACACACCCGTTATCACAATAATTGATCAGATCAAGAATTAGCCGAACGTTTTCGCCAATATAGCGTCCTTTCAGAAAACCTGTTTGTTCAGGGCTGATAATATGTCAGTATGTGTGAGGACGCTCTTCATGCGGTTCGCTGAACATTTTGTTACTATTTTGTAATCACTATTCAACAGTGCGATAGGGCGCCGTTTTTGAAAAATCTGGTGTCTTCAGAACGGCTTTTGAATTAGTGTAATACAGACTCTCATCGGAAATATAACCCTCTCGAAAAGCATAGTTAAAAGAATTGAGAACCAAAAACCCCATTCGTCCCAAAATGTCCTATGATATTTTACAGGGAACCATCAGAACCCGGAGATTTATTTAACGACATTGAACATAATGACTGTCCACATTCCTCCAGTGACAACAAACCCTTGCACTGAGCCAATTGTTCCTCTGAGAGCTTATTGCAGTTTACATTCGATGTACTATAATTCCCAATTTCTCTTAAAAAAAGGTCATCCACATAACACTATAACCATATACGTTAACGAGTTCTCAATCATTTCCATCGACATTGATATTCAGAATGACATAACGACCATCATGACTATCAACATTTTTGTTACTACATAGATCATAGACTTTAATTAAAATCATGACCCCTTTACCATTCCGAGTTCCACGAGAAAAGTACATTTCTCCTCCCCATGTGACCATGTTTTAATATCAATATTGGTAGAATGAGTTTCTTGTAACAGTATAAAAACATAATTATGAGAATATAAAAATAGCTTACAGCGTTTTTTATTGTCTCTTAGTCCGCGTGCGTTGTATGAAACAAAATTATATATTACCATGATGATAATGTGAATGAATTAGGCCATGTGACACAGTGAGATATGTGACATAAAAATCAAGTTCCGTGCTACAACCTTGAGGAGGACTCTAAATTGCCTCAGATTTGTTGTATAAGTCCTTCTGCACAAGAAACTATTGATCCACACGCACGAACCCGGTACGTTGGAAGTTTGTGCGCAAATGAATATCGTGTAGGTTATGATCCTCTTTTATTGGATATACCATTTTAAGAAAAGCTTATCCTAAAAATTTCATTTGACTTTTTGACGTTTTCTTTATTTTTAGAAGCAATTTTGTTTTTTAATTTAACATGCTATCACTTTCTAGTTACAGGAAGAGTTTTTCTTCAAAACATGTTCAGACTGTTTTAGACATTGTTAAGCTTCTATTGAACCGAAAACTTGGGATATGCAGATGATACCACACTCATTTGCAACAGCAGGCAGGAACTTGTGGAATTGCTAGTAAAGATCAAGAGAGCCAATGAAAAGAGGGGTCTTCCGCTCAACACCAAGAAGACAAAGATAATGGTTATGGATAGAGATAGAGTAGGAGGCGATTTTGAACTGGATGGTCAACGACAAAGAATGATAGAAAGAGAAACGATGCTTTTGAAATGTGGTGCTATAGGAGACTTTTGTAAGTGTCCTCGACAGAAAAAAGGTCAAACATCTGAGTTCTGGACAAGATTGGTTCTGAGATGATACTTAGAAAAGATGTTGCACAGAGGAAGCTCCGCTATTTCGGACATGTGATTAGGAGGCACAACAGCTTAGGGAAGCAAATTTTGCAGGGAGCAACTGAGGGTAGACGAAGCGGGGGACGGCCACCGCATCTTAGATAGATGACATAAAGACACTAACGGGACAAAAAAAAAAGTTGCCACAAGTTTGGCAATAGACAGGGTTAGATGGCGTGCTCTCATGAAGACCACAGCAGCGAATTTTAGCAGCGCCATCTGACTAGAGAGAGAGAGAGAGAGAGAGAACCGAAAAGAAATGTTGTTGTTAATTCGCATCACATGAAAACAGTTATTTAAAATGAATTATGTCGGGTTCAGTATATTGATGACAGGTTACATCATCATATTATTGTAAAGCATTCAAGATTTTACCTTGTGGGAGTTTTTTACCCTCCCCCGTTTTCCATAGTATATAATATATACCATCCTTCCTTCCTTCTAACTGAAAATATTAGTGGTGGGCTATAACTGGGCATGAAGAGCCTTACAAGAGGCTTTTGGCTTTCTTGTAAAGTGTCCTGCATATTTATATCAAGCTTTTAACTCGAAGTTCGTTACCTTCCAGTAATGTGTCCCATATTAAATATCATGCTTTGAACTCGCAACACAGCAGGAAAGTTGCTACAGGGACATGCACATTAAGTTAGCTAAGGTTTGCATTATCAGTTGTATTTGCACTGGTTCAACGATTGTCATTCTGTTCACATACAGCTGTAGGCATGACGCCATTCCAATCATGTCCGCCATAGTCTGGATAATGTATATCGCCTACTTGTATTTGTTAGACCCTGAGCTCCAGTGATTTTATAGGGCAAGTTTTTAGGACCGCAACACTGACGCTCAATGTAATTTCAGTCTCGATACATCACGTCCAAACCATCGTCGACAACATTACTGTCTTAAAAACGATGATGGTTTGTTTACACAAGAAGGCTTGCGGCAAAGTCAAATACGGCATTCGAAAAAACAATCGCATATTCGATTGCGGTCGTTCCTGTTAATTAGAATCCCTGGTGATTATCAATGATTATCTGCAGTAAAATGAATGTTACTGTCCAATATGATGAATTTGAAAGATATTACCATATACTGGAGCCGACGTGTCCCATCGCATAGATACATAAAATAAGAAAGATGGGAACCGTGTGTAAAGGTCATACGCCTGAAGCAATGCACTGATTTCATTTTTACACATCGATGTCATTACGAAATACACAGATCATGTTATAATATTTACTAGTTCACACAAATCTTTCCTACAAATACTGAAAATAATTATAGGTTGGAGTCGGGTAACTCCCTTATTCATTTACGAGACCAGCGGTGGGGTCTCTCGCAGAATGTTCGAACTCCAAATACCCAGTGACTTTAGATTATCAGTAACACGAATTTTACCGTCAATTTGATGATTTTGAAAGATATATACTAGAGCTGACGTGTCCCATCGCATAGATATATATGAACTAAGACTTATGAGAACCGTGCATACAGGTCATACGCTTAAAGAAATAATCTGGTTTCATTTTCACACAGTGATGTCATTCTAAATTGCACAGATAGAGTTATATAATATTTACTATAGTTACAAAGCTTCTCTACAAATACTGAAAACAATTATAGGTTGGAGTCAGGTACCTCACTTATTAATTTACGAGAGCAGCGGTGGGGTCGCAGACTGTTCGAATACCCAGTGACGTTAAATTATCAGTAAAACAAACTTTACCGTCCATTTGATGATTTTGAAAGATATATACTAGAGCTGATGTGTGCCATCGCATAGATATATGAAATACGGAATATGGGAACCGTGCGTAAAGGTCATACGTCCAAAGAAGTAATCTGGTTTCATTTTTACACAGCGACGTCATTACAAAATGCACAGATATAGTTATAATATTTACTACGTCACACAAAGTTACAAATGTAAGCCTTTCTACAAATTCTGAAAACAATTATAAGAAATCTTCAAAATCAAAATCGTAAACATTAAACAGTCTACCGCTCTAACTAGGCTGGGCCTGGCCTATATGTCGCAACCAAGTTCTGCATTTCCAGGCACATTTCTTTGCAAATCGGGCAATGTATGAGGAGAAACATTCGTGAAAGCATTTTTTAAACCTAACAAGGGCAGCTGAGGCGCACTTGTTGACAAGGAATTTTTTGATTGGCCATTAGGGTTAGGATTGGAGGTTAGGGTTTATTGTTAAAGGATCATCAACAATCGATCTATTATAATCGAATAGCCAACAAAAAGAAATTATTGTTAGACAGCACCTCACCTATACAGTCACAGGCCAGCGGTGGGGTCGTTTGCAGAACTCTATATATACCCAGTGAGGTTTGAAACCATTCTGAGTACTGTTTTGTGGGGCCCCGGACGATTTAAGTTTGTGTAGGATACATGGGGTACACAGGGTATATAGGGTCCACAAGAAATATTAGGGCCTGGAGGCTCCCAAAATATAACAGTGCCTAGGGGCCTCTTCGGTGGTTAATCCGGCACTGACTAGGTATTAGACCCAATGCTGCAAGTTGGTGATTGATCTACTCTACTCGAATACTTTTTTGTTTCGTTGTTTCGGCATTTTCGTTTCGAGGTTTTGACTAATTTTCGTTTCAATGTTTCGATGTTTCGACTTTTTTCGTTTCGATGTTTGGACTTTTTCGCTTCGATGTTTCGAGTTTCGATGTTTCGACTTTTTTGTTTCGATGTTTCTATTTTTCCGTGCGTGTGTGTCATTGGTTCATTCACTCTGAGACCATGGTGACTCAGGACAATCCGACAGGGTAAACACGCACACAACATGCATGCAGTACGGTATATTAGTAACCCACCTAGTGCAGAAGTGTAGTGAACATGGTAATATTAAGAGCCCATACTCATCAGTGGATTAACGCACGGGCAACCGGGGCACGCGCACCAGGCCTGCTACATTTAGAGGCCGCCCACCAAATTGTCTACATTTTTAGACATGCTGTTATGGTTCGTGTCATGTTAATTCCACGCTAAAGATCGATATTATCTCAAAACAGCTTCGCCAAATGATCATTCATAACCCCCACATCGAATATTATCACTGGAAAATTTGTGTTATCTTGTTATGTGGTCTCAATTTTGCCCAATTTGCCGTTTAAATACCGAAGATCATAAAAGATAACGAACTTTTTTCGCTCGCTTCGCGCGCGCGAGGCAGTGTTGGTCCGTTCTTGTCTTGTCATATCATCTGTTGTCATTTGTGCCTAATATGTCATTCATAACCCAAATATTGGACATGAAAAGCAAAAGTTTTGGCGCTTTGGATGCAAAATCTTCGTGTGTAGGTTATTGATCATGATCATGACAAGGCGTATAGCATGATTCTAGATTATATTAGTCAGGGTCAATTACTCCGCTCCAGTGGAATTCACATACATCCACAGCTATAAAACTGCAGAAACATCAATACTAGCCCATCTTAAATAGCCTCTCCTCCTTAAATAGTCTCCCTCGATGCAGTGATTTTGTGCACGCATTTCTCAATTACAAAACAATTATTACAGCTTAAATATCAGACTGTCAGGTCCTGGGCTATATTACACGTTACGTGTTATCGTTTTGTTTTATGAGTACGTTTCAATCGTTACTTGTTTGCCAATTCCCAGCAAACAACCGTGAACGTACAAAGAATGTGGGAAAAAGTCGAAACGTTGAAACCGAAAAGTCGAAACATGGGAACGAGTAGAGTCGAAACATCGACTCTTGAAACGGCCATTCCGGGCCACGGTACGATCAAGATACAAACTACATTTTTCACAAAAGTCGACACCTGTAAACTCATTATTGTCAGTAGCACACATAGGATCTTGAAAGGTTATTCCTCTTGATTACAAAGGGCTCATATACTAATATAATGTATTGTATGCAGTCTAGAGTTATGTTGGCCGGACAACACACAGACTGTGTACAGTGAATGACTGTATCATACACGGAACCACCACACATTCAAATATGTATAGAACTATCTACTTATGTACTTATCGACATCGACCCACCAAGTGAGAGACTGATCTAATTTTCGTATATTGAGTTATCCTGATTATGAGCAATTTTGGTCTACCCTACACCCATGTCACCAAATCGAGTTTCCTGAGAATCTGACATACCGTTTTCGCGAAAGAAAAGTCTAAAATGTTTGAAGAATTCCCACATAACATATACCGTAATCTATTTAAAGCAATTCATTCAAGTTGATGTCTTTCTGTGAAGAACTGTAGCTGTCTAACATAGCCTAGTCCAATTACGGAGCTTCTTTATAATGTATAGTTCAGGCATATCATATTTTGTCACAGAAAACTGCTCAATTACTGAGTTCCTTTGAATGTATAAGTAGGCATACCACATGTTGTCACAGAAAACTGCTCAAATATTGAGTTCCGTTAAAAAGTATAAGTAGGCATACCATATTTTGTCACAGAAAACTGCTCAATTACTGAGTTCCTTGGAAATGTATAAGTGGACATATCATATTTTGTCGCAAAAAATTGATCAATTGCGTCTATCGCATTGTAATATGTTAGGTGTGCTGGTATAGTTATATAGATATACTGTCTATCGGTAGAGACACGTGGCACACTTCAGATACAATATGTTACCTTGTTGCACACAACAACTAATCGAATAGGTTACCCCCTTAAAAACAGACCCGTACCCTCATAGACATCTGAAGAATTGTGATACATTCGAATACGAACATTTTTTGCCTAAAATTACTGTCAAAATTAATAATGCACGCAAAGTAAATGTTGTTATCTACGCGTTGCCTGGTGAACGAAAATTGTCTCTCAAAACAAAGTATTAAATTTTGTTACAACCGCTGATGTAGAAAACAACAGCTAATGTAGTAAAAACAAGTATTTCTACATTAGCTGGCGCTATTAATGTCACAATTATTAGCTACATTAGCTGAGAGTCAATTTTCGTGACTACATTAGCTGTTGACCGTGTTACATTAGCTTATGGGTGTCGATTTTCGTGACTACATTAGCTGTTGTTTGTTCTACATTAGCTGGGACTGTTTGAACTACATAAGCTGTTAGTTTTTCTACATTAGCGGGCATTTTACTACATAAGCGGTGGCGTGTGCTACATTAACGGTTGTTACTACATTAGCTGTTGTTTTCTACTTTAGCGGTTGTAACAAATGTACTTATCAGGACAAACTGAATCTGCATTTCACCATTCCATCCTATCAGACAGTAGCGTAACCCCTATGCGCTCTGATTCGGCAGAACCGCAGAACAAGAGCCTCGACCCAAGAGAGGCCCTGTGGGCAGAAATACGATAGTATGCTATCGTATAATATGATAAAAGTTACCAAATATTGCACCAGGTTGCATCAAAGGACCTTCAATAGTTTACCAAAAAATCTCCATCGTTTTCCCTAGATCCCCCCTTCCGCAAGACGGCGATCATAAAAGGGGACTATCTTAGCGACTGCCGAGCCTCTGGCCCCAGCGTTACGAGACCGCGTATCTGAAAAAACCTCACACAACACTGGGGAAGAACGTAAATATTTACGCTCCACTATTTGATAAATGATGTCCAATATAATCTACCGTAGATAAATGATTCGTCGCCAGCTCACTTTTAAGCTGACTCTCCATTATACGAATCTATACACATTGGGCTATAGGCGTGCGCGGGAAGCGGACGATGATCAATATGAGCTTCCATAAAAGACTGGGTTGGCAGTGCTAACTGTGAATTTGTTTTAATGAGGATTCAAAACAGACGGCATTGGTTCGATACTTCATGGTTTGTGTGTTGTAAGGAATAGATTGTTTAAGTTGAATTGATGGTAACTGTTTTATACGTAGGGTTTCATTTGTCTGTGGCAGATGATATTCAGTCATTTCTGTGCAATGTGTTATCCGGTTTTCAAGCTCATTTGGTATTGATGTAATTTTATATTATCGTATCGGATCGCCATGAAATGCGGTAAGTCCTAACCCGAGAACAAACAGCAACGGAATGAAAATTATGTTATAGATTAAAATATTGCTAATTTTGTGTGAATAATATCAATGGATATATACTTTCGCCTTTGCTATACCACATCGCAGTGATTATTTCGGGGAATATTAACCTTCCGTGTAAACTAAAACAGATAACATGGAGGGATCCTTAGGATATACACAATACCCATATTTGAACATGGTAGACCCTTGCGGTTACGAATACTATGAATCATATTCCTATGGACCATCCTCTTATTTATCATCTGGATTATCGTACTTCTACAGTACCAGTGATAATACTCTACTCGCGGAGAGTATTGTCGTCCCAACCATCTTCGGACTGATCACGATTATTGGACTTTTTGGAAACTTTACGATCATCTTTGTAACTTTACGAAGTCGTTCGATGAGGGGAGTGACTAATATTTTCATCATGAACAATGCGATCAGTGATATCATATTTCTGTTACTCTGTGTACCGATAACAGCCCTACAATTCTTGCTCGCCGATTGGATGTTCGGGAGTGTAGTCTGCAAGTTTTTTGCCTACATCCAACACGTAAGTTTTTATATATATTTTTATGAAAAAGTGGAAGACTACATGTTGATATCGTTAGGTGTTTATCTCCGAATTAGAGCCATTTCTTGCCACGTCTTTAATCGATCACGCGGACCTCATCACTGCTCGCTGCAACCGCGTTTTCCGAGCAGGAGGTTGTAGAGGCATCGCGGCGTGACACGCCATTACGTAACTACCGGAATATGGCCAACAAAGGGCTGGCCGTCAGCTGCTTTCAGCTCTGAACCCTATTGTCCCGATGCGGCCGGCCTTATAACCAGGGCGTAGGAAGCTCCCAAAATGACTCAATTGAGTGGGATAATGTCCATGTATCCATTTGACCACTCTCGAAGAAATCCTATCCTTTGGCAAAAATGTGTTAACTTCTAAGACAATAAATGTTTGACTAAAAAACGGAAATGAAATTTTAAGAAAGCAATGAATATCATGTTAATGCGTATTAGAAATATTAAGTTGTGAAAGTGCCATTTGGGTGATCGATTCTGTGTCACGTTTGGGTCTAACTTTAATAAAACAGACATCGGAAAATCATCAGACTAAGCATAGTGACGTCGTACTCACAACC
>JAODUJ010216331.1:0-10522 GCA_027564615.1 Psolus chitonoides
AGTACAATGTGTGTATTAAAATCCTGAACATCCTAGAACTCATTATCAATCTCAAATTACTATTATCTGGGTTGTAAATAATTATTTTAATTCAATTTACCTGGTACGTCTACCTGTGATAGCTCCCGTTGACTTAGTGTGTCATCCAAACATGGGCATTTCACATTAATTGCTCGTAACTTTCTCTATGATGGCACTATACCCCTACAAAAAATACCAGGAAAACGAGGATTGTTCTTGGGCATATTTTGAGCCACAAATCAGAGGTGTGGGGTATTGCCTTTGGAAATTATGATTTTTCAAACGAGACCTCGAAAGGGGTGTCAAAATGGCGACAAATCAAGGTTTGTCCAACTTATTTTTCTAATGACTCCCAAATCCCGAAAGCTATAGAGTTGTAACGCTGGAAATCAAAGCAGAGGACTTTGAGGAAAGTTAGAAAAAGGTATAGAGCGATTATTATTTTATATGGAGGCTTGGGATTTTTTGGAAAAATGAGGTCACTGAAGCGTGAAATTCAGAGTCAGGTCAAGGTCACCACATTTTCGAAAAATATTTTGAAGATGTTGTTATTTTTAAATAATAGCCCTGTGTCTTATCTTTGGGGGATGTTGGGTGATGGTTTGAAATTGTTTGCAACTAATGGTCCCCATGTCGCCAAATTCACGACCGTGGCAGAAAATGGGTTACCCGTACTAACCGGTTAAACTCGTGGACTGTTGAAGATTCTCGAAAATGTTGACCCACAGTGGGTCTCAATACAATTTTGGTTTCTCATCATTTTTAACCATTTTCCGGTATGGAGAATCCAATGCCGAGTGGTGCCAAGCAGAAAATCAATTTTGAAGGGTCAATCTCGCAATTCAAATTCGCAATGAAAAACCCATTATTTTGCACTAAATTGACACATAATCCTAACAGGAGAGTGATATCATGTAATTATACAATTCATAAAAAGCCATTTACTTGCATTCATCTTGACTGATGATAAAATAAGATCTTTATAAGCCATCTGTTTTGATGTAGGTCTAGTGCCAAATTCCAAGATGGCCGCCGTAAAAAAGTAAGAACGTGTAATTGTCATAAAATGTGAACTCTTGATCCAGTTTTGAGGTTTGTTGAAGCTAAGCTATACTTCTGCCAGTTACTTAGTTGATTGGCGCATGTTTGGAAATGGTTTTGGGTCAGGGTCACTAGGTTTCACCAAGATCGAATGCAATTTGCACTGAATGCAATTTGACAGCTCATGTATTATACAGATTATGTAGCATCTGTTGAAAGGTGAATTCAAGAATCGCATGACAAATGACGATCTTAAAGCAGTTTACACAAACAACAAGTTGAAGTTTGTTATGACAGAGGCATGTATAGTCCCTCCTTGGAGACACTAGTATTATATACTTGTGCACCCTGTATTGCATGGATGACAGGCCATGATTTAACGCTCTAGGATTAATATCTTTTGGTCATCAACAGAGGATGTAGCCTGCCTTGACCAGCCAGATCCAGGGGACGTGTGAGTAGGGAGGTTTGGCATTGCCATGGCATTATTAAGTTTTTTACACCCCCCCCCTGGCCAAAATGGTAATCTTAGTGACACTCAAGTGTAGAGTACTGTAAAATATAGATATATCCCCCTTCCAACAATATATCAAGTTACATTAGTGTGGACAGTGATATCTTTCTGGTCTTTTTTTGAAGACCTATATCTCTCACCCACAAGAGAATTTCATTGGGCCAAACTTGAGGCCGATACTCATGTTCAATTAATTTTTACAGAACTCTTTTCAATGAAAAAATTAGGTCGGCACTGTTTTGATTTTTTTTCCAATCATTGCGCACTTGGACACTAAATCGATCAGAACAATAAAATTACACCATTGTTTTGGGGGAAAAATATATCATGGAAACGAAAATACATTTGAAGTGAAATTCACTAAATGTAACCATTCGAAACCAGGGTTTGCGCTAGACTGGGTCCATAACGCCTTTTCCTCAGAAAGAACAGGTCAGATCCCAAAATTTTGTGAAAAAAGAGGGTTGAGGGAATGGACCCCAATTATTTTGGCCCAGCGCGAACCCTGATCGAAACGATCATAAACGCTAAATATAATGTTGTTTTTTCCGAATAGGCTAGATGCTTAGGATATGAATTTTGTGTTTCTAGGTATGGGGTGCATGCACAAAGATCTGTTAGTTGACAAAACTTCAGATTTCTCACATATTTGGGATGAGAGAAAGGGATCTAATCTTTTTACAGGAAAAAACACATACTTTCGGCGATAGAGTTAGAAATCTAGAATGTGATACATAGGTCCACTTTCTGCAAACTAGATAGATGTTTAAGATTGCATCTCCATAAATTTATTATATCACAGGTTACTATATTTATTTATACTGGTAGGCTATGCTACTTTCTTCTCATTTCATTTGGTGCCAAGTTTGACGTTTATACGTCTGGGGCAGATCATTTTATATCCTATATTAGGCAGCACTGACTCGTACAGAAAAGCACAGAGTACCCTCATTTATTGTATCATTCACTCTTCTATTACACCATATCAATAACATAAAAAAAGTACAGCTCTAAAAAGTAAAAGTAATAAAATACAAGCAGTTGAATATTGCACCCTGTGTGTCGCCAATTGTCATCTCATCTAACCCAAACAATACTACTGTTGTGTGATAGAGAATTAAAAATAACCTTTGACCTCTGATCTTTATTTTGAAAGATGACATCATTCTGTGAAGAACCGAGCTGCCTTGAGCGGTGAACACACTTGTGCGTTACGATACGACACAACATTTTTATCGGATGAACTGTACACAGCAACATTTTTCTAAATTGGCTATTGTAAACACAATAGACTTTCCTGTCTGGAAATACGTGCAACATGCATGATACGTCTCGCCACTATTGATTGGACAAACCTAATATATTGCGGTGCGACAAAAATGTTGTACCACAAAAGTTTAGTTTTTTTAACATCCATGCGACAAAAATATTGTCTCGTATAGTATCGCATGCAGTATGTTCAACTCCCCTTGCGACCAGAATGGTGTATCGTATCACACAAGTGTGTTCACCCACCCCATAACATATGGGCTTAGCCTAATTAACATGAGGTCTCTGCCCAAACTTTTGAATTTCAAACAATGCAACATTATTCTTGAAGCTACGCAGCTACCGGAGCATGTCCAGTGGCCTGTGTCACTGTTACATAACTGCTGTAATGTTCAAAAGATGGCACTGGCTGACACCTGTTTACTGCTTAAGAGGCCCCGGGCGGGTCGTCCTACCTCCCACATGATAACAGTTATTAAAACAGTTTTTTCTGCCGATGCTCGTGATGGGAGTAAGGGAAGAGCGCCATCCGAACAACGAGACAATCTTCAGCTCTGGTAGACGTGATGGAAGTGAGAGAATTGCACCATATATCCCTCCCTCATCATGCTGGACACTCAGAGCGCTGCAGGCACATCTTCACAGGTTCAGGCTCGAAGCTGCACGGCTACCGGAATTGCTTGAGCATGTCCAGTGGAACATTTGGAACCTGTCGACACACTCGACATCTACCGATAGTGTTACGGGAGTTGGCCTGGGGATTTCACTCAGCAAAAGTCTTGAAACTGCCCCTGTCCTGGCCGGTGGGGTTGGTGGCTCCAAACTGAGCACCTCCAACCTTCTTGAAGGCTTCCGGTGTAATTGTGGTGCCCCGTAGCGGTTCCACATCTTCCGAGCCTCCGTGGTCCTTCTCCTGGGAGCCCGTTGTATGTTCGAGTCGAACTGTACCCAAAGGCTCCAGTTGTGCCTGCCCAATCAACGTCTTGGGTCCCTCCATTGGACCTGAAAGAGACAGGCCGGCGGAAGTCGTCTTGATTTGCTCCTAGATCATCTCCCTTATTTCCTCCATAAAGTGAGGTTCGTTCTCCGATGGAGAATCCAATGAGGAGGATGAACGGTGCCTCCTATATTTCTTGCCTTTCCCACTCCTTCCGACAGGACCAGTGACTTCCTTCTCATAATACACCGGTTCCTCCCAATCGTTGTACCCTCCTTAATTCTGGTATTCGGGTATTAAGGCCACACCTAAGTGAAGGGCCGTCAGCCTGAGAGAGAGCCTCAAAAAACTTCATCTGGGGGAAATCAAGTCTCGGCTTGACTGAGCCTCTTCATACTCCTCTATAGTCTCCGTCCTAGCCCTCGAATCTTCCTGATCGGTATGGATCGGTTCAAATTGGCTCAGCTATCCGTCAGTGATAGTATCGGGTTGAATACCTCTCCCTTGTCCATCCTCCAGACCTGACTGTTGGCCCTCGGCTCTCAGCTCTTGGCCCTCTGTTTGGCATTCGGTTCCTGGCCCTCGGCTAACTGGTTTCTGCCATCAGTTCTTGGCTCTTGACCCACAGCTGACGGTCTCTGTCATTGAGTAATCGGCTCCCGGCCTGATTCGCCGGGAAAGCCGGTGGGCTACTGTCCCCGGTTGCCTGTTTGACTGCCGGTGTCGGCAAACCTTCCTTCCGAGTTGGCAAAATCTTGGTCGCATCTCTCTCCTACGGGACCCCGGCAGGCTCCCTTTTCTTTTTCCTTGGCCCGGCCTCCTGCCTGCCCTTTTCCTTTCCTGGGACCGGCTAAGGCAGGCAATGATGCCACTGCTATAGCTGTCCCTTTCTTCTTTTGACTCCCCGAGCCGACTGAGGCAGGCAATGATGCCACCGCTACAGCCGACCCCTTCTTTTTCTGGCTCCCCGAGCTGGGAACAACTACCAAGTTTTCCCTTTCTTCCCTCCACTGAGCCCACCATCGGATGGCTCCCCGAGCTCCCCGGATTTGACAGGTCTATCGGCCATCGATTTAGATTTCCTATCCCGCAGTTCCTCTTCCCGTAGTTTCTTCTCCAGCCACTCATGGACGGGATTCCAACTTGGTCCACTGGGCACAGACCAGACAACTATTATTCAGGAAAAAAGTGTGACACCTCGGGCAAAGTGGATGCAGATCCCAGTTGGTAAAGGGCCGACGTTCGTCATCGGCTGACCCCCGGCTGAAAAGGGTCCCGGAACAAAGATGAAGTCAAGAACGAGAAACTAGAGCTCAACTAAAAGTCCTCCGGTGATCTCAGCCACACATCCCGGATAGTCAAAGCGACCCTAGACAGCTTGTCCCGAACAGTCAAGTTGGTCCCTGACAGCTTGTCCCAAGAAGTCCGACACATCAAGTCGGCCTCAAATAATTAATTTAACCTAACAAAGTCTGCCTAAAAACCTATAGCAAACACTTGATATTAAAGCGAAACTAAATGTAACCTCATACTGCAAGTCAAAAATCTAAGGCTACAAAGACTACTAGCCTAACACACACACAAGTCCAATGAAAGGGCGAGACTAACTGAGCCCTATTGGCAACTTACAGGTTAGGCTAAAGGGTGTGGTACCAAGTCTTTTACGAGAGCTTGTGCCTCCAAACAGCTCTCGAAACTGCGGAGTTTGACTCCCTAACTTCAAAATACTCACCAAATCTTTGCCCTAAACTTCTACAAAACACTCTATAACGATCCCAAAAGGGTTACTCGTCAAAGTCATAGCGAAAGAACTCCTACAATTTTCAGTCTCAATAACACGTAAAAGACTCGAAGTATGAGCTGACCACCTCTGAGCTAAAAGAATATGCCAGACTCAATAGGCTAGGATACTGTGATATTAGGTTAGAAAAGGAAAGTACACTAGCGCTTTAAACTGAGCATGTCCAGTGGCGTGAGGGGTTGTCAATGTTAAGTAACTGCTGGAATGTTCAAACAATGGCACTGGCTGACACCTGTTTACTGCTTTAGAGTCCCGCATGATAACAGTTAAACAACCAAAATTTTGCAGGCAAAATTATTTTTTTAATTGTCTGATGAGAGAGCATGATCTCATTAACAAATAACAACATTTTACTCTCCTCTTATTGGCGAATTGCAAACTCACTGAACTCCCCTAATATATAGTAGTAGACACTGATTGCTACAATTATTGGTAATAAAATAGAAATCTTAACTCTCTCTCTCCTACCACCAACGACCTGGCAACATCACAACGCAGTGACCGTGCTATGATACGTTGGATCTGTAACGTCTAAATCAAGGATCGAATTGATTCAAATACCCTGGCCAAGAAGCTCAAGATCAACAACATTGCTGAGGCTCTGCATGCCAGACGTCTCTGCTGGTATGGACATGTGCAAAGAAATGATGGCTGATTGAGAAGTTGCACTGAGATAGTTGTGGATGGAAGATATGGAAAAGGAAAGCCCAGAAAGACATGGTCTGACTGTGTTAAGGACGATCTAAAATGTTGGAAGTTGGAAGACGTCAATGCGGAAGATCGAAACATCTGGAAGAAGGCAGTTGGATCCGCCGCACGTCTAACCCCCCGAAAAAAGGAATCACAGATGTTAAACTGGATGATGATGATGATGATGATGATGTCAGATGGCACTCTTCAAATGCACTGCTATGGTCTCCACAAGCGCAAACCTTTCAACCCTATTCATTGCCAAACTTGTGACAACATTTATCCTATGACCCGTTAGTGTCTTTATGTAATCTATCCAAGATGTTGGTAGCCTTCCCCTGCTTTGCCTACCCTCAGTGACTACCTGCAAACCGTGCTTCTCTAAGCTATTGTCTCCTAACCACTTGGCCGAAATAGCGGAGCTTTTTCTGTGCAACATCTTTTCTTAAAGCGATTATCTGTGTTCTTTTTCACACAGTGAAGCCATTACAAAGTACACAGATGATGTCATAAAGTTGCCAGCTTTTAAAAACAATCGGAAGAAATTGTTAAAATTGAATCTCGAACAGACATTCAACAGTCCACACAAACTAAGTTTAGGCTATAGGGGCCTAAGCCTATAGCCAAAACTGTCGCCATCTGGTTTCAACATTTCAGGCTCATTTCTCCCCGAATTGGGCAATGTGTCTGGGGAACCTTCCTGGGAGGCTTTTTTCATAAATAACTATAGGGAACCTACGTTTCCTGAGTGAAAAGTCTTCCCTGTCACCCAAACACAGATACTCGCTTTAACATTAGCTCAGAACCAATCTTGCCCAAAACCCATAATATGTTTGACCTTTTATCTGTCCGTGACACTTAACAAATCTTGAATATTCGCTGTGTCTGGATGTTTTATATTGCAGCTCCAAATACATAAAAAATATCAGAGGATACTATAATACTGGTATGCTGCTTCCTTCCTCTTTCATTCGGCGCCAAGGCTGCCATTTATATGTCTGGAGCAGAACATTTCATATCCTATATTAGGTAACACTGACATGCAGATAAGCACCGTACATACCCTCGTTTATTGTATCGTTTACTCCTCTATTATATCATAAATTCATAATAACCACAAAAAGTGCAGCTCTAATAAGTATGATTCGTTTGGTACATAATAAAACAAGAGCATTCGAATATTACATCCTCAAATATTGGTCAATGTATTTAAAAGTGGTCAGTAGTTGATGATTGCGAGGGAGGGATGGGAAGGGCATGAATGGACATTTGGCAAGTGAAAGGTTTTCAGGTTAGAAATATGGCATATATACCACTTTAGTGAATACAGTAAAATGCCTAATTATCCAAACCCATCATCATCATCTTCTGATTTAACATCATTTTTCAACTTCTGGTGGGTTAAATGGTTCATGGCTGCCTGAACTTAACTACGCCATTCATCTCGATCAGTAGGTGGAATTCATGAGAGATTCCATTTCAACAAGTCTTCGCTGATGCAATCATGCCATGTCTTCTTTTGTCTTCCCCTCCTTCCTTCGCCTTTTACTGTGAGGTTTCCTATCCTTCTAGTCCAGCCGTCACACCATTCAACATGACCATACCATCTCAGCCTCATACGGCTAAGCCACGACTTAGTTAGGTATATCTACACATTGACAAAGAGCATTCGAACCAATTCTCTCATCTGCGCTTATCTCCACACAACCATCTCAACATTCTTTGTTCGTTCATCTGCAGTCTCCCAATATCTTCTTTGCTGACGGGCCAGCATTCACCACCATATAAGAGCAGAGCAGAGCGAAAAACCTATAACTGTGTAGCGACTATATGCACTAACTGTGTATGTAAGAACAAAGAGATTATCTCTTAACCAGGGTTCGTACACACTTTGCAAGACAAAATTCAAGGACTTTTCAAGGACTTTCAAAGACTCAAAATGCCATATTCAAGGACTCTAATTTCGACATACCACCCTTGCAATGCCCAAAAGGTTCACCCAAACAGCATTTACCTGTATAAGCATCACCTTCATTGTGTTCACCATCTGACTCTAAACAAGTCTCTCTTCTTCAAACTTGCTATTTCTTCAACTACCTCTTGCACTTCATTGGCCTTTGCAGATCTCCTCAGGCTATTCGACTTGGCTATCCAAGTAAGCTTGCCAGTGTTTTCGGCCTTTTCAGCGAACTCATCTGCAGAGGTCTGCATAGCCTTCATGTCATCTTCCAGGCGTGCTTTCTTCTTCTCCAGCTCTTTGATTCTTTCATCTACCACTTTTCGTTTCAAGACTCTTGTTTCCTTCTCTTTCTTTCTCTTTTCATCTTCTAGATGGGCCAGATACTTCTGCCTCGCTCCAGCGGCAGACATAAGCAGTTTTCTGTCCACTGACACTGAGAGTGGGCCTCCTACCGACTTGATATGGGCAATAACATGTCGCTGTGAGATGAAGGATCTCTCCTTCAAGTTCTCAACTTCCAACTGTTTGTTGAAGGAGAAACCTCTCTCCACACTAGCTTGGCCGTGGGATAACAGCAGCACCTTACAGACTACTCTCTGCCATAGTCTGCGATAGTCATCATTGCTGCCCATTTTATCGAACAGGAATGTATCGATGCGCGTGCCATCCTTGTGTGGGTCGAACTCCTTGTAAGCTGATGGGGATGCTTTCACAGCCTCAAGGAACTTACCATATTCTCTGATGATAGCATCACATTCGTCATCCTTCAGTCTATTGGCGACCACAAAGTGCACCAGAATCCTCTTGAATTTGATTTGGCAGTCTTTTTGCTGTAAGACCATTCTCCTCGGATCAAGACAAACTGCACATCGAGCTATCTGAAACTGTATGGGCGATTTCTCTAGCAGTTTCAGGGCAATTTTCATGAGGAACTGCTTGTACTCTGACTTGAATTCTAGACCTTGCCTGGCAGATATCTTGTTTGTAGAGACAAGTGCCTTCACCTTTCTTTGTGGAATGAATCCAATATCCACATCACCAATTGGACAGTGTGTGCTCGAGTCTTTAACATCCATCTTGATCAATTTCAATATTTGGTTGACCTCACTGTGGACTTCCTCCTTAAGGAACCTCTTAGTTAGACCCTTCAAGAGCTCATGCAGGTCGGTTGCGAGAAATGGAATCATGGGCTTATCTGTTTGATACCGTACCAGAAATGGGTGTACCTCTTTTGAAATTGACAAGAAAGCTGCTACCTTGGCTTCAACGAGAGGATCTCTGGTGCTTTCCTTGACCACTTCAAATGACTTTGTTTGAGGGCAAGGTATCTTCTTTGCTGTAGCTTGTTCAACATATTTTACGATGTTATCCCATATTGACTGCACTCGTTCTGCAACTGGCAAGTTTTCGAGCCATCTGTTTACAAAATTGCAGAGGGAACACAGCACTACCTTAACCTTAGTGAAATCCTCCCTACGTGCAGGTGTGTCATGAAATAGCCAGTGCAAACTTGAAAATAATTTCTCAATTTGCCACCCTGAAGCAGAAGCTCCATCCTTGAAGCCGCCATTCAAGATATGTAAGCCACAACTGCCGATGTTGAATGTTTGACAGGCAAAATCTTTCTTGATTTCAGCACAACTTCCAGTTGACATTAGGGCCATCCATGGAGACCTGAATATGTGAGAGAATAGGAATAGGGCTCATACCAAATATCCTGAATCTAACTTCAATGATTTATTTTGAACTTTCAAGGAATTGTTCCATTTAGAAATATGGATGCTGTGTAAATTTGCTCTCAGAAGCTGATATATCCCCGACCCGTGACCCCCTCCACATTCATTAGGTATGACTAACGAGTGTGAAACACACACACGACAAAGTGACCGCTAAGTCTCCCACTGAACAAGTTCAGGTGAGACGAAAACTGGTTTACATACCTGGAAGATTTTCTGGAGGTGGAGTCCTTGCATACCCTCATGGAAATGTGTCAACATGTCGTCAGTGGTACCGTGGCTCATATATACAGAGGTATAGTAACGACTTTCCACCTGGTTGCTGCGTCTGTTCCATGCCCGTACATATATCCATCTGTTTTGACTTTGTCACAGCATTCCGACTCTCATCAAACATGTTAATAGTCTTCCTTGATAATAGTCGAATAATGAGAGTCAATAACCTTCGGAGACCACAAAATTTCAGCTTTAAGTGTCTGTTCACGTCTAACAAAGGTGTCTAGAGTTGAGCTAGGAGTGGCACCACTGCCAACAGCAGCCTCTGCACATGCAG
>JAODUJ010216442.1:0-10521 GCA_027564615.1 Psolus chitonoides
TGAGCACTATTCGAGAAGAGAAGGCGAGTTATCGCCGGTGTTCATCCACGATCAATATGGTACAAAGGACAATAGACCACATGGTTAAACATGGTGGGCAATACAAGGCTCTGCCGTAAGTCCGTGACCCAGTTCTAATAAGTTCCAACCAGAAATATGAACTTCTCAAGGGTGTGTTTGCAAGGTTTTCCGTGTTTGACCACTGTTGACCTAAAATGGCCTTCAGATCTCCACAAAAATGAATAGGCTTGTTATGCATACATATTATAATGGCAATTCACATGCCCAATAAGAACTTCTCATGGGTTTGTGTTTTACATTCAATACAAGTGAAATTATGTCACTGCTATGTTTCTTAATGATAAAAAAAAGAATGATATAGCAGTATTCCTATATCTGAACCATTTTTCTAATAAAATTTGAAGGTGTAAATTTTTAGCAGTTCAAGCTGTCATTTCAGTTTTCACTCACTGAAACCTTGAGATATATATCTAAACAACTGTTTAGTAATTGCAATACACACATTATGGAAGTTACACAACCACCCTCAGTCAAGATCCTATCACCTGCACAAGATACCAAGGTTTCTCTCAGTGAAGCTTTACCTCATAGGGGGCAGTAGACCAGAACTCCATTGTACTACTGCTTCCAGTAAAAGATAACTTTGAAAATAGAGGGTGCTATTCATTTATGACATAATTATGCTGATTAAACCCAGATGTTCACAGATCAAATCTCATAAGAAGTGATGAAGTTTCAGTCAATATGAAAACTTCTGGTAAGTATAGAAAACAGTAACTTGGCTAAATGGCCTATTTTATGGTTAATTTAGCTTCATGACAGATGTGTTACGAGAAAGAGGGACTTGGAATAAATGTAGTTTTATCAACATAAATCCCCTGCCAAAACATTTTACCGATGCAACATTCCAAAACTTCATGTAGTAATATTTCCTGCAGTGAAATTATCTTTGAGATTAACAAATAACAACATTTTATTATCCTGTCTTGATGTATTTATGCTCCTTTAATTGAACACTTTGTGAAAACAAAGAATCCCTGTTCTCAAGGCTGGAATCAGGAGTTTATTTCAGACATTTTGGTAAATGAACAAATCCATGCTGAACTGAATAATGAGGTGAAAACATGATCCTAATTGGTCTAGTTTTGTGAATTTGTCCCATTGTCAGCCAAAAAATAAGATTAAATTTTCCATTTTTCAAGTATTCTTGAATTATAGTTGATATGGGGAGATTGCGGCTGTTATGGGCTTCTCAACTGAAGATGAACCTTTACTTGCCCCAAATCATAATAAATACAGCCACTATGAATTGGTGATTGTTTTTAAAATATTATAGAAGAGAGAGAAGCAGAACTGATGTAAAATATGCACTTGAAGGTATACTATTTGGTTGGAGCCACATTATCCCCAATTCAATGGGGCTAAAGTGGCCCTGTGACTTTGGTTAGTTAGATGGTGTTAATTAGTACGCAAATCAGACCAATCAATTTAACATTTTCTATTGTATATAGGCTGTGTAGACCAATAATAAACCTAGCTCTCAACACAATTCCAGTAGTCCATTGCCAGGGATGTAGCTAGGAATTTTGAGTGGTGGTTGAATTTTTTTGAGTGGCGGTTGCAAATTTGACCATCTAGACCTAAAAAGGCCTCGTTTTTCACATTTAATGATTTATTGTGGTAGTTTTCATAGTTGCAGTTCATTTTCTGTCCATTTGCAGTGCAATTTGGCATAAAAATCTATGATAATAAAAATAAATCTAACAATTTTTTAATTTTGTTTTATTTTTTTATTTTTTAGTGGTGGTCGCCAGGAGGCCTTTGAGACCGAAGTGGTGGTCGGCAGACCCGAGTGGTGGTTGGGGTCGACCACCGCCGACCACCATAGCTACATCCCTGTCCATTGCGCTTTTCATTAACAAGATACCCCATTATATATGACAATTATTCCCAGTCTCCTCTGGGCTAAAGAGCCATTTCACACAACTGCTATACGATATGATACAACATTTTTCTTGCATGGCTGTTAAAATAATTTCAACCTATGTCATACAACATTTTTGTCGCAGTGCGATAACATTAGACAGAGGAAAGTCTATTGTATTTACAAAGGCATGCATCAAATATGTTGTATGCAGTGGGAACAGTCCATCCGACAAATATGTTGTATTGTATTGCGGTAGTGTGCACATCACTTAAGAGTGGGAAAAATGTTGAGTTATATACTTGAAAAATCAAATCATGTCATTCATGATTCTTGATTTCTTGAAGGTATTAACTGACAGCAGTTTAAACTTTAATTCCAGCTTCAAGCAATGAGGCAATCCTTTCCCAATTTGTAGGTCAAGGAAGTTCTTTGACTGTAAGTGCCACATATGTGCATGCAAGCACCCACCCTTCAAATCATTTCCTAATTTGTAGGTCAAGGAAGTTCTTTGACTGTAAGTGCCACATAGTTGCATGCAAGCACCCACCCTTCAGGCCTGACAGCTTCCATTTCTGTGAAACCAATTGACCCTGCTGTCATCACCGATATAATCACTTCCTATCCTGGAGGGCATTTGGACTGCCCTTCCTAAAGCCCTCCCTCCCTTTTACATCCCTCCAACGACCCAAATCCATAGAACATTTATTTACATAGCGACTCTACAGCCTATTTTCATGGCCTATAAAAGGTGGAGATTCACCCCAAAAATCACTGAACAAGTAGATTGACCTAAAAGACCTATTGACACAAAAGTCCAATTGGATTGACAGAGCCTTTCTTTCTGCAGCTCATTTTCAACAATTACATCAAGGGTGGATCCATGGGGCGAGGGGGTGACTGTCTCCTCCCCCCCTTACAGCCATGTACTTCAACAAAAGATGAAAATTATGGCACCAGTTTGCATCTTAGCCTGTTATTAAATAAGTATATCTGCCCCTCCTTACAGCATATTCTGGATCTGCCCTTGCATTACATCCAGATTATCCAACCGAAAGACATACCCAAATAAGGATTTTAGATGTAGGGGAAACTTTCGTGAGCGCCGAGGGTACAATCCCTTGGGAGGGTCTGGGGCATGCTCCCTCAGAAAATTTTGAAATCTGGAAACCCTGAAATATCATTTTCAGCACTCTCACAATAATAATATTCATGCCGAAAAGGCTCATATGAGTAGTAGTATTATGAGAATTTAACGATAATATAATTATTGGCATCATATATTCAAAATCACAATTTTTTTTATCCCGACCAAAGCCGTGTTTGGATTCAGGATTTTCAAGCAAAATAGGAATAATCCCAACAAAATTGGGATGGTTGGCGCTGCATAACTTAGGATGGACAACCACTCTAGAATTTTATAAGTAGTATTTATGCTAAAGATATATTGGCACCTGTTCACATCCTCCCCCCCCCCACCCCCCCTCCATGAAATAACTAATGGGGGGGGCTAAAAGTGCCAAACTATGATGCAGAGAGGCAGAGAATGATAACTTTTTTATATCTTTTTTTCTGCTGTTTGTAATCCATTAACTGGACATTTTTAAACCTATGCCCCCCCCTAATTTGGAATTCTCAAGGACGCGAGCCAGCCTCCTGTCTTCCCCATTCAGTTCCCCTTCCCAGCTACCCCACCAGCAACTTTAGCTACTTGAGGAGGGTCAAAAAGTGGGGGCGGGGGACACAGGGGTTAAGGATAACCTCTTGTGCCCCTCATTCGATGCCCATTTTCCCAATACCCAATTGATTTGCAGATCAAGCAAATAAGGCCACAATCAAAAAGCAACTTTTTAAAAATTACGCAAACATGTCAAACACGGAGTTCGATTCACCTGGTGAGTGAAATTACTACACAATTTCAGAAGTGAGTAGCAGTTTTTTGTACACAGAACCATAGGTAGAATATAATTTTGGCCAAAATCTGCCAAAATCTGTAAATTGCTATCACAAACATTTGAGACAATATCGATAGCTAATCAAACATGTGGTCTAAATTCTATCAAGACCCAGTCAATCAGTCAATTAGCACACTGATACCCAGATTTTTTTTTGGAACCCCCAAAAAAATCTTCAACTTTGTGAGCAAATAAAATTGTGAAGAAAGGGCCTTTTGCTTCAACAGTTGGCTAGAAACCTCACTTCTGATCACCTTGATGTCATCAACAGATCTACTCAATTTTGTTTTCCATAGTTGGACCTGCTAGTGGTGCCAATGGGGATGCAGGGGGCATATTGGCCCCCGTTTTGACCATATGGCCCCCTGTTGGGACATGCTGGACCCCTATGGCCCCATATCGGGGCATACTAGCCCACCTATTCTGACTATATGGCCCCCTGTCGGGGCATGCTGGCCCTCTATGGCCCCATATCGGGGCATACTGTCCCCCCCTGTTTTGACCATTTCGTCCGGGAGAAAAGACCCAGGGTTATACGATAGAGTGTATGGTATCGCTCGCCTAGCCCCCTGTCGGGGAACTCGGATCCCCCTCCGGGGAAATCCTGGCGCCACGACTGGTTGGAAGACCTGATTTTCAAGCCAAATTCAGGTTTTGAGCACTACTGCTTCGATACTACTGCTTGAATATCCACACTTCAGGACTGAGCAGATAAAAGAGGGCGCCAGACCAGAATTAGCTATGGACATTGAGTAGGACAGGGAGTAGAGCCAAAATGTATCAACTGGAAATCATGATGAACGAAGTAGACTATGTACCAGACTACCAGTGGTGGCGCCTGTGGTGGCGGGTGGGGGGGGGGCGGCACAACGGGGAGTGAAGCCTGCCCTCCATCGGGGAATATTTACCCTATATCATGGAGACAAAATGAATGGCTACATGATACAGTGTGCACAATGTTGATTACCCAGACCCCCGTCAGAAAGTCTGCCCCTCCATGTGGGAAGTTGCCCCCTCCCATCCCCTCATGCTATTCCTGGCATCACCACTTATCTACTAGCCATAGAGGGAGACCAGAATTGTGGGCGTCAAATCATTTCAAGTGAGAGGCAACATGACCTCATTTTTCCAAAGCATTTGTGTGTCCAAAACTTTAATGCATCCTCAAAAAGTTAGGGGATCATCACCCCCCCCCCCCCCCCTCCCCACCAGCTCCCATCACCCCCCTTTTTCCTTATCTGACTGACACGGGAACAAGTAGACATACAATTGACATCATTTTGTATTAGGCCTAGGGCCTATATATTTTATATAACACTATCCTCAATCTCATCAAGCCCAGAGTTGCACATGACTTACTTTTTTCTCGTTTTTATACGTACTCCGCTCATCCTGTGTCCGATGGGCTCGCCGTCTTTCCGCCACGTTATATCAGGCAGGGGGAGCCCTGTCGCAGAACATTTTATGACTAATTTTCCGCTCTGTTCTAGCTTCCGTGACTTTGCAGGACTGGCTAACCTTGGTGGACCACCTACGGAGGGAGAAGAAGGAAAAATATGTTAAACTGCAAGCAGCATAGCTTCACGTCCATTCATCTGGGGAGATAGAGACAACAACAATATAGTTTATGGGTGGTTTCAAGGGTGACAGATATATATGCATTATAAGGAAGACATCCCTGGATGAGCAGCTAAGGGCTAAAAATAGAGAGCCCTTTCAGTGGTTGATCCAGGGGGTAGCCTAGCTCATAGCCCATATCCAATGGGGGTTCAACAAAATTCAGGGAGGGGCAAATATTTCTTCTGGGGGGCATGAACATTAGCTAATATTTTTGTTTTTCCTTTTTCTAGGGGAGCAAAAAATTGTAGAGAGAGAGACACACCTCCTGGCTCCACTGGCTATGGGCCTAGGGGTGGTACAGGAGGTGTGTGTCCCCCCCCTATAATTTTCAAGTCAATGACATTTTTGTATACATCCCATGATTTGCCGCCTCCCCATCGGCATACGAGGCGGGGAGAAAATACCCTTTGTTTTGGCCAAATTTGTGCCAGATTATTGTAGTATTCCTGGGAACTTTCGGTCAAAAGTGCTCAGCCCCCCCCCCCCCAATCGAAAGTAGACCTGTATGCCTATGCGCCCTCACCTACCTCGGCCATGAAATGGTGTTTGGGCAAGTACAAACAAGATTTCTGCCCCCCTCAAAATCACTTTTCAAAATATAGTGCAACCAAGCATAAAGAAAATTTACTCTATCAATGCTCATTAGCTAAAATCCACATGTGAATACATGCTTTGAGATATCTCAATTTAATAGTTTAATAGTCAAATAAGTTAACAAACACTCTTGATGATCACTCATGTCAGTGGCGGATCCAGAGCGTGGCACACTGGGTGTTTTTCCCATCCCTCTATAATTTTCAATTCAATTGCATGTTTGTACACCTCTCGATTTACCCCCTAAATTGGTCCTCAAATGGTATTTGAGCACAGCGAACATGATTCTTCCGCCTAGAAATCACTACGTCTGGATCTTCCGCTTGTACTGTATGATTCTGGCAGATTCAGTGGGTAAAAGACTACTCAAACCTTTGCCTGAACACTTGACACTTTTCACGGACCAACTTAGGGATCCGCGGACCACGGAATGTGTAACACTGATTTAAACAGTTGAGTATTGAGCCTATTCGCCCTATTTTACATCGTACATTGTGTATAGGGATTACAATTGTAGGCGTCACACCTACCCACAATGTAATCGCATATTACATTTGTGTGTAAAAGTGGGGATTACATTTGCGCGTATGTGTAACGCCTAAAGAGATATTCTCTACCCATACATGTTATCTCAACATTGAGAGTGTACGTAGTATATACCAAGGGCGTTACTTCAAGCTGATTGTAGTGACAACCCTGTGCAGAGAGAGAGAGAGAGAGAGTTGGGATTACAAATATATATATATCACCAGCTACCCGATAGGCATAGCTGGTGCAGTAACTACTGAAGAAGGTTAATATGACATAACATGTTAAAACTAGGACACAGTACTTACTGGTTAGGATTAAGGTTAAGATTAGCGATTTAAAACAACTGATAACACACTCCAGTCATTACTGGCGAAAGTTATCAACCATGCAACAGTAATTACTGTATCAGCTATGCGAATTCGTTGAACTAGCCGTTAAAAAAGTAAAAGGAATCCTGCACGTTGTGCCATAATTAGCCCAGTGGGTATTGAATCAGCCTACGAGTCAGTATTTTATTTTGAACTATGTTATTTGCAGCTTGGCTAAAGATCCGATTGCTTAGAAACATGACATAATCTTCCCACGCTAACTCTTCAACATTGTGAATAAATACCTTAAGCATTAAATGGTGTATATATTTAGAAGACTCACATATATAGTATGGGCCGACATCTGTCTTTGGAGCGCAACGCCCTTGCATACCATTATGGTATGTAGTAAAGGACGTTGGTCAAAATGTAATCCAAATTTAACGGCCCTAAAATGGAAACGTAGGAAGTAAAAATGTGCATGGTGTTGTGCCACGTAGGCTTTACAATTTAAAATAGAACTAACATATATAAATTAACAAATTGTTTTGAATGCTCGATGCTCAGAATTGAACGTTTAGGGTAGTGCAGTGGCGAATCCAGGATTTCTCGAAATAGGGGCTCAGAAGGTAAATATCCCAAAATACCGAAATATCAACAATTACGAAAATATTGTTATATAATAAAATATTGGTTGAAATTGACATATCGGTAAATAGCAATATATCAGTAAATAACGATATTGGAATGCTTACAGAAAGGTCAAGACTGCATACCGACGGACAAGCACAACATAGTTTCATCATTACTAAAGAAGATACTTGCGAGCCAAGTGCGCCAAAACTATATTTCCTAATAAATAACACTTTCATTACCATTCTGAGGACAATGTTTCCCTTTCGAATCCCCTCCATTCCCCCTCCCCACCGATTTGTTTTGCAAGAATTGTTTTGAAAGAGTGGCCCCTGCCCGGATCCCCTACGTAGGCTTTTGACAATACGCCTTGCCAGCCCCTGTCGTTATTATGAATATAATCCCTTGATCAAGACAAGGAGGGCGACATCCAGTAGTTGCTGAATGGAGCGGACCCAGAGGTGCTTCCGGTACTGACACCCCTTGTTGACGTACCAAAATGTATCAATGTATTACTGTGGAAAAATAAAAATAAAAATATGACTGGTTTGGTTGGAAATGGCGTTAAAAATGCCAACATTGTCTGGGTTCGTCAGCATCCCCCAGACCTCCGGCCGTAGGGCTCCGGCTATTGGGTGCCATTACTCTCATTAGGACCTTTCGGACCAAAATAATTGGGTTTTTGGTTTTTCTGTCCAAGTCTTGGTATATATTTGGGCTCAATTCTAACTTCGTCATTGCCCTATAGTCCAAATCACTTCTGTTGACATTGGCGGATAATATCTCAAGTAAATGTGGACTTCAATTTGTTAATAGTATAACGGGAATATGCGATGCGCTCTTCCGATGTGGCGGTCGTGACTCTTTCGTCACTCTAACGATTCTTGCATACCAGTCCGTCAACGATAATTTGATAAGTCACGATCAACTTGGGATATTCATAGCGTAGTCTTTAAACCCATTAGCCCAAAAATGTTAAACAATATTTGCAGAGGCTACAACGGCCTCCGGAATTGGGCATTATGGTATAAACCTATTTTGATAATGAAAAACACAAATTTTGGTAGTAATTCGTCTATATGACATGAAACAAATATTCCTGTGTCAAAGATTTATCTAAGCACTACTATAAGTAGTGTGATTTTTCATTTGTCCAAATTATATTTAAACGATATTCAACCTACAACAGATTGTGAAGGTTGCCTTGCCTCACTTTGGAACGTCTCCGTCGCATGACAGCTCGTGATTTCGCAGATGACGCTCCACTTCTGACCCGCTTCCAACGGTCTACAGCTAATTCGTAGATAGTTGAATCTCGTCTATCCACCTCGTCTTAGAACGCCCTGGTCTCCTGGATCCTTCTGTCATTTCTCACATTATTGTTTTTTTTTCAAGCAGGTATACCCTGAGTTCTGTCTATGTGTCCAAGAGGGTTTTAATGCAAGCATGCAAGCAGTATTTCCCTTCTCCGACTTGCTCAAGTACGTTGACATTTAGCCTCTTCATAACCCATGTTATTCTGAGCATTTACCACATTTCCAAGGGAATAATTGTCCTGACATCTGCGTTTGTCACAGTCCAGGACTCACACACATAAGTAGCGATGAGATCATGAGAAATATAAGTGCATTGACTAAAAAAACCTTAGTTGCTCTCATTGTAATGCATCTACTGATCTATTTCTCCCGATTTTGTCAAGGTTTGTCATTGCAGATTTAGCCATTGTTAAACGTCTCCTGATTTCGGGGTTACATCCGCCATGAGGAGTACTAAGAGCCCCAAGGAAATTGAATTGCTGAACCGTCCATCACCAATGGAGGATGTCTGCAATGACCACCAGTTTGGTCTTTGTTACATTTAGACGAAGACCCTGGATTTACGTTTAACCACATATAGCTCTTGTAGACTAGTTGCTATCAGAGTGGTGTTTTCAGCGTATCGCAGATTGTTTAATTGCCATCCAACAATTTAGATTCCCAGTGGCGTAGCCAGCTTTTTAGTGTGAGGGGGAAACACAATTTCTGTCCCCATTTCAGGGGGAAAAACAAAATTTCCATCCCCATTTTCAGTTAAGGTTCAGCATAGACAAAAAACAGCCAAAAAAGCAATAATTGTCTTTGCCATCGTCCCCAATTTTGTCCCCCAAAATTACTGTTCGAGGAACTCTACGCCACTGTAGAATCCACCTTTTCAACCATCTCACATGTGAAGGTTCGTCACCGGTAATCTCGTTTGGTTGTTTGGGGTACTGTGGAGCGATACACCAAATATCTAGGTCTGTGTCATTTGACCGGTTTTCCAAACTTTCGCCGTGTTATTGACAATTTCTTTGGCCCCGGCAATCAAAACCTGGTTTGGCCGTAACGTGATTTCATGGCAAAATTCATGCAAAATATGAATTGGCCTACTTTGTTATTTATCACTTTTTTTCGAAATGTTACAGGAAAATATAAACAAATTTGCCAAAAATACTCGTTAGTCTTGACCATAATTTCACCACAATGTGATCAAAAACCGATTTGACGTAACATTTTACAGCTGTCTGGCATTTATTGTCTATATTTAGGCCTATTATCTGAAAGGGGTCAGTTTACTATAAGTACAATTGAAAGAATGTAATAGAACATTACAAAAAAAAGACGTTTCGAGTCGAAACGTCTATTTTTTGTAATGTTCTATTACTTTCGACATTGTCCAACGGATGGACATTATCAAGTTTATTCAACCAGGAGCAAACTGCATCTCCATTTGTGTACTTGTTCATGAAATGTGCTGCCCTACAGGAAGACGTGGAGCACCAGATCGTCTAGAATCTAGATGTATTACTGTTTAGATGGAAGACCTAATCATTCGCCATAACACATATCCCTGCGTACAGAGCCAAAACACTGTAACACTAAAATCTCAGAAGTAATAACTTGGGACTTCAACACGT